>KV014382.1:9564-21489 GCA_001598015.1 Dorcoceras hygrometricum | reverse complement strand
GCCCTTCATAGGCGATATCCTCACAAATACATGATCCCATACTGCCAACTCCAGATCTTGTCGTCTACGATCGGCATAACTCTTTTGACGACTCTGAGCTGTCCTCATCCGATCTCGTATCCTGGTCACAATATCAGCTGTCTGCTGTACCATCTCTGGTCCAGTCAAAATCCTCTCGCCAATCTCGTCCCAATGCACGGGAGACCTACACCTCCTCCTGTACAAAGCCTCATAAGGATCCATCCCAATCGACGACTGAAAACTGTTATTGTACGTGAATTCTACCAAGGGCAACCTAGAATCCCACGCACTCTGGAAATCTATCACACTGGCTCGCAGTAAATCCTCTAGAATCTGGATTCTCTCTCTGACTGACCGTCTGTCTGCGGGTGAAAAGTTGTACTGAATGATAGCTTGGTCACCAATGCAGCATGTAAGCTCCTCCAAAATGCAGACGTAAACCTGGAATCCCTATCTGACACAATAGAGACTGGTATGCCATACAGCCTGACAATCTCTCTAATGTATAGCTCTGCATACTGAGTCAATGTGAAAGTGGTCTTCACCGATAGAAAGTGTGCGGACTTGGTGAGTCGATCCACAATCACCCAAATCGCCGTAAAGCCTCTGGGACTCCTGGGTAAACCAACCACAAAATCCATCGTGATGTTCTCCCATTTCCACTCAGGGATATGGAGTGGCTGTAGCAATCCTGCTGGTCTCTGGTGCTCTGCCTTGACCTGCTGACAGGTCAAACACTCTGATACAAATCATCCGATATCCCTCTTCATCCCTGGCCACCAGTACATAGTCTGCAAATCCCTGTACATCTTCGTACTCCCTGGGTGAATGGAATACGTCGATGCATGGGCCTCTGATAAGATCTCAGCTCTCAACTGCTCAGTATTGGGTACCCACATGCGACCCCTGAAACGGACTATCCCATTCTCAACTGTGTACAAACCTCGTCCTCTAACCTCATCTCTCTGTCTCCACTGCTGTAACTGCTCATCTGCAGCCTGGCCGTCCCTCATCCGATCTCGAAGAGTCGGCTGAACTGTGAGTGCTGCGAGGCTAGACGCACAGCCTCCTGAATAGAACTCCAATCCAAATCTCTGAATCTCGGTCTGCAGTGGTCGCTCAACTGATAAACACGCCATCACTGAAGTCTTCCAGCTCAAAGCGTCTGCTACCACATTAGCCTTACCCGGATGGTAGCTAATGTCACAGTCATAGTCCTTCACCAACTCTATCCATCTGCGCTGTCTCATATTCAGCTCCTTCTGGGTGAAGAAGTACTTGAGGATCTTATGGTCGGTGAAAATCTGACACTTCTCGCCGTACAAATAGTGTCTCCGAATCTTCAGTGTGAACACTACTGTTGCAAGCTCCAGATCGTGCGTCGGATAGTTCTGCTCATAACTCTTCAGCTGTCTCGACGCATACGCAATAACCTTACCCCATTGCATCGGAACTACACCCAATCCTCTCAAAGAAGCATCGGTATAAACCACAAACTCCTCATGGTCCACTGGCATAGCTAACACTGGTGCTGAAGTAAGGGCCTCCTTAAGCTGATCAAATCTCCTCTGACAGTCGGTACTCCACACGTACTTCGCATTCTTCTTGGTCAAGGCTGTCAAGAGCACTGAAATAGAAGAGAAGCCCTTGATAAATTTGCGATAGTAACCTGCCAAGCCCAAGAAAATACGAATCTCCGCTGCATTCTTCGGAATTCCCCAGTTCTGCACTGCTTCCACTTTCGATGGGTCGACAGAAATCCCATCTCTTGACACAATATGCCCCAAGAAAGCCACCTGCTCTAGCGAAAACTCGCACTTGCTGAACTTGGAGTATAACTTGTTCTCCCTCAAAGTCTGTAAAGCTGTCTGCAAGTGCTGCATATGCTCCTCAAAGCTCCTCGAATAGATCAGAATATCGTCGATAAACACAATGATGAACTGGTCTAGATACTGTCTGAATACCCTGTTCATCAGAACCATGAAAATCGTTGGGGCGTTCGTCAGACCAAACGGCATCACCAAGAACTCGTAGTGGCCGTAGCATGTCCGAAAAGCAGTCTTGGACATGTCCTCATCTCTAACTCTCAGCTGATGATAGCCAAATCTCAGAACAATCTTCGAGAACACTGAAGCTCCCTGCAACTGATCGAATAAATCCTCAATCATCGGGAGTGGATATTTGTTCTTCATGGTCACTCTGTTCAACTCTCGGTAGTCAATACACAACCTCATGCTACCATCCTTCTTTTTCACAAACAGAACTGGCGCGCCCCATGGAGAGAAACTAGGGCGAATGAACCCCTTGTCAAGCAACTCCTGAATCTCCTCTTTAAGCTCCTTCATCTCGGTAGGAGCCAATCGATACGGTGCCTTAGAGATAGGCACGGTACCCGGCATCAGCTCAATAGAAAACTCCACCTCTCTCTCCGGTGGAACTCCTGCGACATCGTCGGGGAATACATCTGCGAAATCCCTGATTACCTCCACGTCAGACAACGAAGGGCTTGCCTCGATACGGTGCCTTAGAGATAGGCACGGTACCCGGCATCAGCTCAATAGAAAACTCCACCTCTCTCTCCGGTGGAACTCCTGCGACATCGTCGGGGAATACATCTGCGAAATCCCTGATTACCTCCACGTCAGACAACGAAGGGCTTGCTGAATTTCCTGGAGCAGTAATACTGGCCAAGAACGCCTGACATCCATGCTCCACCAGCTTCCTGGCCTGCAAGAAGGATATGAATCTGGGCTTCCGCGGCCTCCTAGCTGCCTTAAATAAGAAGGCCTCCTGCCCTGGCGGTCTGATAGAAACTGTCCGCCTCTGAAAGTCAATCACAACTCCGAACTCTGTCAGCCAATCCATGCCTAGGATGAGATCGAACCCCGACATCAGCAACACCACTAAATCTGCTTGGACTGCATGATCCTGGAATATCATCGTCAATCCCTGAACCACGCTGGTCGTCGTCAACTCCTCTCCTGACGGAACCGTCACTGCGAGAGCCATACCCAATCTCTCCGGTGTGATAACCATCCTCTGCATGAACGCACTCGAAATAAACGAGTGGGTCGCCCCTGAGTCTAGTAATTCTAGGGTAGTAACACCAAGCACGCGAATCTCGCCTGAAACAAACACAGCACACAGGCACGCGTTTACAGTCACACTAGTTCTCAAGAGCAGTTTAGATACCTAAAACAGTTCTAAGTTCTCTAGTCCTATCCGTCAAAGTTCTCAAGACAAGTCCTAGAGGTCCTACAGTTCTACTTAGGTTCCACTCCTCAGCAACTAGCGGGTCTGTAGTCCCCGCAAACTCCTTGGGTCCCTGGTTGCAGCACCTCTCTGCGAAATCCTCCTCATGCGACTTCCCAGAATGCTCCGACTGCCTCTCTAGGATCCTGGTGATCCCGGCTAGCATGCTCACGCTAGCCCTCTCATGAGGCTTCAACTGCGGAGGTGAAGAGGAGGTGCATCGTCATCCTGCTGATCTCTAGCACGTCTGGGGGGCATACTAATACACCAAAACCTTATAACGTAAATCTAAGTGCATGACTAGGCGTCTAACCCTTAAAATCTAAGGAAAAGATAACATACAGCATGCGACATAAACATAAATCGTAAAAATAAAACTCACAGACTGGCAGTGTGACTTCCGAGCTCCACGCAGTAGGCTAGTACCCCACCAGAACCACCGCTCTGATACCAAGTTGAAACGTACTAAACCTCTAAAATTTTGTTTTTTTTAAAGCCGACGTGGAATAACATTTAATGAAAGCGATAAATAAAATCATAACTTAAGCATTAAAAATAACATCTCAACATGCGATAAAACGACTGCAAAAATACTTAATCCACGTCTCAAAAGCTAATCATAAAAATCAGAGTACTCAAAAACTGTTTGCGGAAAAACTGAACATGTTTAAAAGTAAGTAACATGAAATAACTAAGCGGTCACGGGGTAACAGCCGCAGCGGAGCATCAGACGTCCTCACCGCCGGTCGGAGTAATATCATCAACATTATCATGCTCACCTGCACCATATAAACCTAGTGAGTTGTAGTAGTACATAAATCATCATAACATATATGTTAAGGCATACATAATACATAACATAACTTAAAAGAACATGCGAGTCATATCCATGAAGTGAGAGCCGTTAAATTCGATTGATCAATCTATAAACCAACGTACGTGGCGGTGTGGTTCACCCGACCTTACCTCGGGATCCCTATATGTCACACCTCTATGCTTGCCACTTCACCATGTCGTGATCACATGGATCCATAGGCTCATAATCGTTATACATTAACAGGGGATCCCCGGGCCCGGCTATCCGGCTAACTCCCATCGTTACTTTGCCCCACAACACTTCAATTTCTCAAAAAAATTTTCATACATGCCTTAACATAATTTAAACTTTCATGATGCATGCGTTTCATAAAAATCATGCAACTGTCAAACCTTGGCCCATCAATATATTCTAATTTTCTTAAAACATTACATACTTAAATACATAACATGATACATATAAAATTAAATGTATATTAATGGGCCTATGCATTATTTTCTCGGGCCGATCAAGGACTGGCTCAAACGACTGGCCCACTAATTTTAAGCCCAAAGCCTCAACTCAAACATAAAATCATACTAAGTCCAAATCATAATGGTCCAAAAACTAAGAACAAACCCTTTTTAAAATCGTTTGAAGGACTCGGCCCAATATCGTTAAAAAGGCTTAAAACTTATTAAAATAAATATCGGCCCAAAATCCACTAATTTGGCTAAAAACTCAATCTAATTAAAAATTCCAGCAACTTAAAATAGATTTTGACTTAAAATCGTTGACCCGAAGTCATTTGACCAAAAACTAAATCTTAACTTAAAAAGTCGACTTGACCCGATAAAAATGACTCGAACTTTAAAAATAAAATAACCCGGCCCAAAAATAAAATAACTCGGACCGAACTTAAAATATTGACTCGACACTTAAACCACTCGACTCGACCCGATTTAACCGACCCATCGGCCCAAATGAACCGGCCAAACCAAACACTCAACCCTAAACCTAAAATACACTTTCCTGCACAAGCTGCCGCCGCGACCAGTCTCAGGTTGTTACCTTCGTTCTCCATGCTCCGGCTACCACTGTCGGTTCCCTTCCGATTGGACCATCCCCAGGTCCAGGCGGTTCTAACTTGACCGACCTTGCCTCAAACCGTGACCTAAACAGGGAGATATGGTCGCTGCAAGTGGACGCACCAGCCATACTGCGCCGTCGCGACCACCTGATTGTTTTCACGTTAGTTCTCCCTGATCCGGCCACCACTGCCGGATCCGTTCCGTCTGGACAACCCTCAGGTCCAGGTGGTTCTAATGAGACCAACCACAGCCCCAACGAAGGAGAACGAACGCTGGGAAGGAGACCCACGCGACACGCACAAACACACACTGCGCGGTGTGCGACATCAAGCCATTGGTTCGACCACAATTCCACCACTTTGAACCACTAAAAGCCACTCCTAGGATCATCATGAACCACTTAACCATGAGCCAAGACCCCTCAAGCAGCCCATGAACCGAAGCCATGCAAAAAAGATCAAAACCGTGAGGTGCACATATGAGTACATGCATGATCATGAACATAAACCTTGAGATCTGAAGCATACACAAAATTTCCATGCATAATATTTATAAAAACAGTGTAATATGATCTATATGGTGAGAAAAGAAAGAATATAACATGCCTTGATTGATAGAGAAGCGAAAATACGTGATACCGGAGCGGAGGACAATTGGGGAGACCACACCTTTGAGTTTCAATGAAACCTTGCAAATTTTGGTCACCTTGGGGAGGATGGAGGCTGAAGTTGGCTGATGAGAGGAGAGGCTAGGATAATTTTCGAGTTTAGGTGAAGGCTGTATGGAAAAATGTACTAAAAATCCCTTCTACCTTGTTTTATTTAAAGAAATAAGAGCTCATCATCATACTAGCCCATACTCTAATTAAAAAGGCTTAAAAACATTTAAATTTCAGACTTCAAGCCTTTAATTTTCGTAATATTGGGCCTCTCAAATTTAAAAGTGTAGTAAAAGTCATAAAAATGGCCCGTATAGGCGAAAAACGGGTCCCCCTCGGTAACCGTGCATGAAATCTCATTTTTTTGGAAATCGTGCATAAAATAAAAATATTTTGCTTTAAAATATGTCTAAGTGCTAAAACATTAAAATATTTTCGATTTGGTCGTCTCCGGACTCGTCCCCGTTTACCGGTCTCAAACCGTACCGTAAAGTGACATGCACACGTAAAGCATAAAATCATCATAAAATCACATAATTGACATGCAAATCATACTAACATAAGGTTTTCCTCCTAGTCATGCATTCAATTCACGTAATTAGGATTTTTGGGCGTTACATTTTGTTTCTTCTCCACTGGAATAGTCTTTTCCTTCCTCTTCTTCGGCTTCTCCACAGCCGCCTTTTCCGGTTTCTTCTTCTCGCCGGCTTCACTCTTAGCCCTGTTAGTGAGATACAGAAGACTTTCTTCAGTCGAGTATTGCTCACTTGCGGTAGCTCCCGACACCTTGCTAGTCTCACCAGCTGTTCCAAAACCCAGATTTTTCTTATGTAAGTGTGCACCGATTTGTTGGTCAACATTTTTTGAGGATGAATCTTGACAGACTCCCCGAGGTCTGCTTTTACCAAGTGCTCCAACAATACATTCAACTGCACTGCAAAACCTTGTGATTGACGGTTAGGGTTGTTCACCATAGCAACCAACACTTGAAATAGAACCTGTGCCCAGTTTACTTTCAAACCGACAGTGACGGCCACCATCAGATCAAACTTTTCGATTGTGACCATATCATAAGAGCTAGCTTTGGCACGCTGTGCCTTGGCCACTATTCGTGCAACAACCTGTACTCAATCTTCATCTCTTTCTTCTTGCTGGGTGGCCTGATCGGCACATCAGACCCAAAAAACATCCCACGCATATCCACCATGGTCTGAGTCGGGATATCGAGAAAACTAATCGTTCCCTCGGTTGGAAGGCCAAAAGCTTCATCAAATATTTCATTCGTCAGTGCCAGTTTCCTATTGGTGACGAAGCTTATAACCGTTTTAATTATGCATTTATTTCGCATGTTGAACCTAAAAATTGTAGTCAATTCGAACGTAGCAAAGTATGGCATCTTGTTCCTAGACCTGATGATCAAAACATTATAGTTACTAAATGGGTCTTTAGGAATAAGCTACATGAAAAAGGAAATGTAGTTCAAAACAAAGCTAGGCTGGTAGCGCAAGGTTATAGGCAAGAAGAATGAATCGATTTCGAAGAATCCTTTGCACCTGTAGCCAGATTAGAAGCCATTTGTATATTTCTTGCATATGCATCATTTAAGAATTTTAAAGTTTATCAGATGGATGTCAAACGTGCATTCTTAAATGACATATTTAATGAGGAAGTGTGTGTTACACAACCTCCTGGCTTCGTAGATCATACCAGACCAGAGTATGTGTACAAGCTTGATAAGGCGTTATATGGTCTGAAACAAGCTCCCAGAGCTTGGTATGATACTATGTCTAAATTCTTGATAGATCATGATTTTATTATTGGATCTGTCGACAATACATTATTTAAGTTTGTTAAAAATGATCATGTCTTGTTAGTACAGATATATGTTGATGACATTATCTTCGGCTCTTCTAACTCTAAGCTTTGTGAAAACTTTTCCAAGCTTATGCAGGACAAATTCGAGATGAGCATGATGGGGGAGCTAACATTTTTCCTCGGATTACAAGTAAAGCAGCTTGAGGATGGAACATTCATCAATCAAGCTAAGTATACTAAGGAGCTTCTTAAGAAGTTCGGAATGGAAAATTGTTCGTCGGCGGCTACTCCAATGAGTACTTCAATTAAATTGGACAAGGATGAAGCTGGAACTGCCGTTGAGGTAATCATGTATCGTGAGATGATTGGTTCGCTCTTATACCTCACAGCAAGTAGACCATACATTATGTTCTCGGTCTGTATGTGTGCTAGGTTCCAAGCCGATCCTAAAAAGTCTCACAACATGGCTGTTAAACACATTTTTAAATATCTGAAAGGCACGCAAAACGTGGGTCTTTGGTATACCAAATACTCAAGTTTCAATTTGATTGGTTACAGTGATGCAGACTACACAGGTTGCAAGATTGATCGTGTGATGCCCAAACCCACGGGAATCACGAATTGGGGTAAATAAAAATTTTTGAATAAAAAGAAGGGCTGAAAGACAATTTGTTATAAGCTGTATTTCTTATAACTTTGAAAGAAACTGAAAACAAAATCTAACAGATACTCAATTGCGCGCCAACTACTGGAAACATTTGCGGAAAAACAGACTTTATTATAATTGCAATTGCGATTTACAACAGCTGATATTCTACATAAATGTACAACTGTTGCAACTGATCTAATACAATACATTCTAAAACAAAACAACATCAGCTATGACATGGAAAACGCTGGCCTTTGACAAACACACACCGCCCAGCAGCTGATTCAAGTTTCACCTTCTGTTCGCTCTCCAGCTGTCGCACCTGCACCATTTTAAAAGCTAATGAGCCTAGGGGCTCAGCAAGTAAAACCTGAATAATAATAAGTTCAAATACGCAGGTGGACATCTGATCAATAATAAGTTAAAGGAAAATCAATGATCAATATCATTTTCTTTCGTAAACATTTCATAAACATTCATTCTTTCTTTCATAAACTTGGAGACAGGGGATAATAGCCCAGATCTCAACATCATTATCATTTTTCCTTATATTTATGGCTCAGAAGTTCTCCTTAGATCCGTGTTGCACCTGATCAAGTGACTACTGATATCAGCCTTAGCCTTTGGCTTCTTTGCGTTAGGGCAACCGACATATAGACGACTGCTCACCCTTATCTTTATGGGAGGGCAACTGATAGCTGCTCACTTCACCCGTTATGACCGTTTGTTATCTTTGCCATAAATCTTAAAATAAACTTTTATTCCTTTAACATCCTTCTCTTTAACTTTCTTTCTTAAAATCCTCGGGTTCCATCATTTAAAACTCTTGCTTCCACTTTTAAAATTTTACTGAGTATCGATTTAGCTTCTGGAAACATATAAAGAAACCAATCGTAAGAGAAACTAGTCGCAATGAATAGGAACCAGTCGCAAGACAGGAATCAGTCGCAAGAAAATGGAACAGTACTATGAAACAAAACAGATTTCTCTGTTCACGGGTTGTGCTAAAAGAAACCAGCTGCAAGGTCTTTTTACTAAAAACAAACGTATTAAATGAAACGATGTCGTTGAAGTAGGAAACAGACATAATGACGTAAGAATATCTGCTAACATGAACAGTAACTATCTGTTGACAGCTACAACTTAAAGAAACGACGTCGTTAGTGCATCAACCAGTCGCAAGAAAAGCGCTAACATACGTGAAACCAGACGCAAGGATTTTCGCTAAATAACCAGACGCAAGGAATAAGAACCAGTCGCAATGAATAGTACCAGTCGCAATGAATAGTACTTTAGAAGTGAATAATGCTAATGCTGGAATACTACAATGGAATGCAACTGCTGGAATGAACAGTGCAACTACTGATTTTACGAAAACAACACAACTACTGAAATTTGAATTGATATTCGTAACATCAAAACAACAACTACGCTATCAGCCGTTGCCTATCAAACCAGACTTTATACTGATTCAACTAGCAACTACCGATTACATAGTTATCAAATTCTGATATTACGACTACTAAAAGGAAGAACATTCATAAACATTCTTGGATTAAACTCGAATCCTCAGTACTTTTAAAACATCATAAACTTCTGGAAAACATTTGGAAGCATCAAAACATTATTTTAAACCCATCTTTCTTTCCTCTTCATGTATAAATCATTTTAGACATGAACTTTAAACATACTGTAACATATAGGCAAGAAGACTCAGAAAACATCAATATATGCTTTAAATGGTGAGTCAAGAATCAGCTTTTACTTGCCTTAAACGAAGCTTTGCAACAGCAACCGATTCCTGCAGAAATCTTCTCCTTTAAGCAACGCACAAACTTCTCTGGAAAATATTTTGAAGAACACTAAAGATTTTCTTTACAAATGATAAGGATCTTGCTTTAAAAATAGGTTTTTATATGAAAGGGATTAGTGGCATGCTACTTGTCAAATTAAGCATGACACACTTATAAAATTTAGTAAAATTCCCTTCCTCTCATTTTAATTTGTAAAACACCAAACCTTTTTCAAAAGAAATCATTTATCCTCCTTAAAAATATTTTCAATCCCTTTAAAAACTGCTCGTGCATCACTCTTGGAGTCATATACTAAAACCAGCTGCGTCACATCTATTTTTCTGAAATCATTGAAATCAGACAATGCATAACATTTCAACATGCATTTTAAATCTATAAAATGAACAATATACATAATGTTGTCCTATGGATTTTGGGGCGTTACAACTCTACCCTCCTTATTGAAATTTCGTCCTCGAAATTTACGTATCAAATAAATAAGGGTAAAGACTTAGCATATCAGCTTCTGTTTCCCTGTTGCTTCTCGCTCCGACTGGTTAGTCCATTGTATCTTAAACATAGGAATGCTACGGTTTCTTAGCCTTCTAATTTCTCGGAGGAGAATTCTTTCTGGTCGCTCTTCGTAGCTCAAGTCTGGTGCTAATTTGATTGGTTCATGACTTAGCACATTCGAAGGATTGGGAACATATTTCCTCAAAGCTGATACATGAAAAACATTATGTACTGCTGACAGCTACGGTGGCAATGCTAATCGATAGGCTAATGTTCCTATCTTCTCCAAAATTTCATATGGTCCAATATACCTTGAACTCAGTTTCCTTTCTTTCCAAAACGCATAACTCCTTTCATTGGAGCTATTCTCAAAAATACGTGATCACCTGTCTCAAAATTCAGTTTCCTTCTTCGGTTATCTGCATAACTTTTCTGTCAGCAGCTTTCATTCTTTCTCTTATTTTTCTAACAGCTGCTGCTGTTTGCTCCGCTACGTCCGGTCCTAAACCATCTCTTTCACCAACTTCATCCCAATGAAGTGGTGTCCTACACTTTCGGCCGTAGAGTGCTTCATATGGAGCCATTTGAATCGAAGCTTGGAAACTCTTATTGTAGGCAAACTCTACCAGTGGTAATTTCAAATCCCAACTTTCTGAAAAATCCACAATACAAGCCCTGAGCAAGTCTTCTAAAATCTTAATCACCCTTTCTGATTGTCCATCAGTCTGGGGGTGAAACGCAGTACTGAATGTCAGCTTTGTACCCATAGCTTTATGTTGACTTTTCCAAAATGCTGATGTAAACTTAGGATCTCTATCTGATACAATAGAAACTGGAACACCATGTAGCCTCACTATTTCCTTAAATAAATCTGCGTATCTGCTTACCTCATATGTTGTTTTGACTGATAAGAAATGAGCAGACTTAGTGAGTCTATCAATTATAACCCAGATGGAGTTATATCCTTGAGCAGTCCTTGGTAATCCAGTCACAAAATCCATCGCTATACATTCCCACTTCAATTCTGGAATAGGCAGTGGTTTTAATAATCCAGCCGGTCGCTGATGTTCAGCCTTCACCAGCTGACACATCAAACATTCAGCTATAAATCTAGCAACATCCCTCTTCATTCCTGGCCACCAGTACAACTGTTGGAGGTCCTTATACATTTTAGTACTTCCTGGATGTACTGAATATGGAGCTGTATGAGCTTCTTTCAAAAGATCAGCTCTCAAATCATCTACTTGAGGTACCCAGATTCTGCCCATAAACCTAACAATTCCATCTTCTAAAAAATAGAGGCTGCTGCCTCTTTCTTTATCTTGTTTGACCCATCT
>KV014381.1:141621-172196 GCA_001598015.1 Dorcoceras hygrometricum | reverse complement strand
ACCATGCCTTGAAGTCTCACTACTGGTGGGCAGGTATGAAGAGCGACATTTCTGTCTTTTGTTGCTAAGTGTCTGAATTGCCAGCAGGTGAAGGCTGAGAGGATGAGACCTGGTGGTTTGCTGCAGAGTTTGGAGGTGCCCCAATGGAATTGGGAGCACATCGCCATGGATTTCGTGACTCATCTACCTCGATCAAGTAGGGGATGTGATGCGATTTGGGTTGTGATAGACAGACTCTCGAAGTCAGCCCATTCATTCCTTATGATGTGAGGTGCTCGATGAAAAATATGGCGAAATTGTACATCGACCATGTGGTTAGATTGCATGGGGTTCCGGTTTCGATAGTGTCCGACAGAGATCCGAGGTTCACTTATCGCTTTTGGAAGAGTCTGCAAGCAGCAATGGGTTCGAGATTGGCGATGAGCACAGCTTATCACCCACAGACAGACGGACAGTCTGAGCGGACTATCCAGACTTTAGAGGATATGTTGCGAGCGGTAGTGATGGATTTCAGCGGTGGCTGGCAGGATTCGCTTTCCTTAGTTGAGTTTTCGTATAATAACAGCTACCAGGTGACTATCGGAATGGCTCCGTTTGAGGCTTTGTATGGTCGAAAGTGCAGATCCCCGATTTGTTGGGAAGAGGTTGGCGAGAGACAGTATTCTACACCGGAGTTTGTTCAGCAAATGAAAGACCAAATTGATTTGATCCGGAGTAGAATGAAGGCTGCGCAGCATTTCCAACGTATTCAATTCGAGTTCCACGTGTCATGCTGAGTATTCAAACAAGATATACTCCCACCGCTTCGAAGGTGGATAACGATAAACAGATTCCTCAACTGCTGTTCATTGTCCTCAGTCGCTGTTCGAATATCGTTGTTCTTCAACAGACGCAAGAATCAGCTGTTGTACAGGAATCCAGTCGCAACATAAATCCAGTCGCAACATAAATCCAGTCGCAACATTTCAAAACTCCAAACGATGTCGTTATAACTAATCTCAACGACGTCGTTACATGTCATCAGCTGGTACTACTTCACTTAAAAGAACCAGCAGCTGGTCGCACTTCTATTCTAACAGCTGATTTTGCAATAATAGTCGAAACGGTATCATATCAACATCTCTTGTTTATAATCAAAACGGTGTCGCATTGATCCCTCGACTGGATAACCAGCAGATACGAAAATCTCTCGACTGATTTCCAATTCCTCGTCTGGTTGCTAAACGACATCGTAACGAGGCTCCTATTCATAAGTCAAACGCTGTCGTATATTCTCTCAGCTGGAATTATTTTCCCCTCGACTGGTTGCGTTAAATATCAAAACGATGACGTCGTACCTACGTCATCATCAACCAGTCAATACACTATCAACCAGCAGGTATACATCAAAACCAGCAGATGCGTAGAAACTCTTGCTGCTGATTTCTCATGCGTAACAGTAACTAACACGTGGCGCTCTCTCATTAACTCTTATATTCGCGCGTCTGTTTCCAGCTGAAATCAACACTAATGCTTCAACTGAATTTCAAAATTCCACCAGTCGCGAACTACAGTAACCTGCTGCTGATCTTATCAAATCGCTTCGTCTGGTTACTTCGTCTGGTTCTCACACTTAACGCAATTTAACATATTTTAACGCTACCCAGTTCTTGAATCACCCACACTTCCAAAAGAAATCCGAGCTTCATCAAATTCTTAAATGTCGAAATTACTCCACTAATCCTTTTGTTAATGATTCTGGGCATTACATTGGTTGTGCCCAATTTGATTGATTTGAGGGAAGAGATCCTTTGAGAAGCGCACTGTTGCAGACATAGTGTTCATCCTGGTGCACGGAAGATGTACCATGCTTTGAAGCCGCACTTTTGGTGGGCTGGCCTGAAGAGCGATGTTGCTGGTTTTGTCGCTCGTTGTTTGAACTGCCAGATGGTTATCGAGTCTGGTCGTGGACCGGATTGACGTAACTACCGCAATCAACCGAGAAGCGCCGGGTTCTTGAAACATAGAGCTAGATCAGTCGTTGAGCTATCAGGAATACCCTTTGCAGATCCTTGGCAGAAAAGAGAAACAGTTGAGGAATAAAACCATTCCGTTGGTAATGGTGCAGTGGAGCAAACATGGTAGGGAAGAAGCTACTTGGGAGCTGGAAGAGAAGATGCAGCGCGAGTGGCCGCATCTGTTTGAGTAGCTGTTAGGCTATCTTTTCCAGTAGCTAGTAGTTTTTGCTGTATTCCTTCCTTAGTTTTTGTGACTTGTTTGCTCAGTTATCTTGAACTCTTGGCCTCGTGTGGGGCATGTTTCTGTTTAATTTCTTGTTGTTGCTTCGAGTTGCAGTTGCGGTGTTGTGCTTTCAGAATTTTTGTTTGATTTCTAGGACGAAATCCTTTTTTGTGGGGGAGAAATGTGAGACCTGGATTGGTAATTGAGAATTATCGTTGGAATGAATCGATAAATAGAGGTTCTGCTGGTTTAAGATCTCTATTTGAGTGTTTGAGTTGCATTTTCGGGTTCCATTTCGTGTGTTGAACAATTCTGGAGATTTCGTATTTTTTGCATATTTGAGGTAACTACTGGTTGACGTGTCAGCTGGTGTTGAGAGCTAGCGGCTGGTCGGTGGCAAAACCAGTCGAAGCGTGTTTTAGCTCGAGATTCTTGAAACACCGTCGTTTACGTGTAGTCTGGTTGCATGTGTGGGGATCAACAGATGCTTTAGCGTAGTTGCGTTGAGGACTAAAACGACTGCGTTTAGATTAGTTGGCGTGACGTCGTTTGGATGTTGCGTCTGGTACCAGCTGGTAGATCGCGTGTGAGTTCCTGCTGGTTGATCAGCAGATGTAGATGTCAACGCGGGTCAACTTTCCTGTAGCTCGAAGAGGATGCGTCGTCGTTTCGTTGTTGCGACTGGGAGTCCAGCTGCGAGTGAGTTTCGACGCTATTGCTTGCTGCTGGTATTTCGCGAGAGTTAGCGACTGGATGACATCAGTGGAGCGACGTCGTTCGAATTAGTTGTAACGCTACGTTTTGAGGTTGCGACTGGATCCAGCAGAGAGAAGCGTTGCGTTGTTTTGTCTTGCGACTGGATACCCAGCTGCTGGTTTAGTATGCGACATCGTTTGAGTAAGTTGGTGCGACGCCGTTTTGAGAACCAGCCGTTAGTTATTTTAGCGATTGTTGGAGAGATCAGCTGTTGGTTCTTGCGTCTGCTGGTTTGGGGAATTGTTTGCGTCGACTGGTTTTGTCGGTGGACAATTAATTGAAGTGATTCCAGTCGTTGCTAGTGCTATTTATAGTAAGACTTGGTCTTCGATTTGTGATATCATGTCCCATACTTAGCAAATATTTCCAGCCTTTCGTTCCTTATCTTTCGAACCCTAGAGCACTGTTCAGCCGTGAGCTTTCCGGCGATTTCCCGTCGTTTCCGGTGGTTGTTTTGCTCGTGCGAGGTAGCGTTGGACTCCTCTTGAGAAGCTCTTCCAATTCATACCAGTTTTAGAAGCTGAATTTGGTTAGTTGAGGAACGCGAAGTGGCTGCCGTTCGAGTGTTGCGTCGATTTGGTAGAGGAGTTCCAACCGACTCACAACAGGTGTCAATGGCGTGGACAGCTTTCCGGCATACATAAACCCCCTCAATAATATGAGCCGGGCCATGTATGCGGGTAGCATCGGAGTACACCCATTGTTGATGGAAGGTAGGGATAGTTTAAATAGATTTAAATTCCCTTAGTTTATCGAATAAAATTTTATTCTTGATATCAGTTTTAAATCGTATTTAAAACGAGGGATTTTATTTTTGAAAATTTGGTCTCATGCAATTTTAAATCATAATTTAAAACTTGCGGATTCAACATATATCGAATATATAAATAAACTTTGGGATGATCGATCGCGAGATCTATGCGGTCCGTGGTTGCCAATCACGGACCTGGGTCCAGTCCTAGGTGAGATGCAACATGCAATGCAATCCTATTACAATGTTTCCGGTTTTACAGATCTTCGGTTTTCAATATCTTTGATCGTCATGTCCACCGTCTTTAGATGTCCTCCCACTAAATCTAGTAATTTACATTTAAATTGCCATGACATATATGGGATACAAATTTTTAGGGGTGGGAACGGGCCACAAACAGACCCACTTTAAATGATATCAACAATATAGATACAACCAAAATCGCAAAACCTATAGCATACACCTAACACATTGGGCACGACTCTCGATCATCCCAAACATGCAATCAATCTAATTAATTTGCATAAATTTAAATAATCAAATCAAATTTGATAATTTCCTACAAAATCATATTTTAATTATAAAATCATATTTTATAATAAAATCGCATTTTGTCGACAAAATCATATTTTAATCAACAAAATCATATTTAATTATAAAATCATATTTCATAACCAAAAACACATTTTGTAATTTTAATTGCAGCAAATTGGGCTTAAAACAATTTTAGGCCCAAAATCTCAAAAATTTCAAAATCAATTTTGGTCCGACCAAAATCGGCCCAATATCGAATATTGGCCCGAAAACTTCATGGGCTGCCCGGGACAGGCCCGAAAACCCAAGGAGACAAGACAGGTCGCAACAGCCGCGCGCCTGCTGCCCCATCCATCGCGCATCCATGCGTGAAGGCAGCGCCCAACTCTCGGCCGGCGTGCCAAATTTTTTTTTTGTTTTTCTGATTTTGAAAATCGAGATCCATGCAATTCAGGCACAATATGTATTGAAGGATCCGAGCCTATGCTCTGATACCACTGTTGGCGACAATGGCGGATCCGGATTCCGTTTCCCGGGGGCGCAGCGGAAGTTAAAATTTTGCCCCGGGATACGTTCAATACATCAATAAAATTCAATAATCATACATAGGATGTTTATAGAATCGTTACCTTGCTGGCGTCTAGGCGCCTGGTTCCAACCAGAGGCACAGGGAAACTGGCTCTTGAATTGTAGGCGACGGTAGATCCTCCTAATCAGGTCCACGATCGGAATCAAGACACCTTCGTCAGCCTGCACTAGAAGTCCTGACGAATTTAGCACGGACGGAAACTCCTCAGCGCGGCGGCCGGAACAAGTCCGGCGAAGGGGCGGCGGCGGCGGCGCTTGGTGGCGGCCGACGACGGCGTGAGGGAGAGGAGAAGAGGGGGCGGCCGATTTTCTATGTGTGGAGGCTAGGGTTGTGTTGTGTTATAACATGAATCCCTAGACCAAGTCTAATTATAATTAAGTGATGGGCTTGAACCGGCCCAATGGACTTGGGTCAAGCCCAGGTCCATATGAACATTCGGTTCAATCCTATCACTACGACTTCATTTCCGATCGACGATCAGATCGGACCGATCGACTCAGTTTCCAAAACTGAATATTATGATGCGAAAAACAATTTTCCAGATCATCTAGCCCAAAATAGCAGTTTAGCCCCTCAACTTTGGGAAATCGCAATTTGACCCCTGTTGACTTTTAGGAAGTCGCACTCCCTAAAATCCTCTTCCTATGCTCAACACATTGAGCTCAGTTTCCATGTGGGAATCATGAATCCAGTACTTGTGTGACCCTCAATGGTTTAGGGATACAGCTAGCCGTGGGCCCACAACCATTGTGGCTCCGAAATCACAATTTCGGACTTTCCCAACGGATCATGGTAAAGCACCTAGCAACATCGCCCCATGATCCCCTAGGTATCACTGATAGTGCCTGCAAGAACCAGTTGGTCGTGGTTAGCATACAGTACGGTCCTTTCAACACATATATCCCGATCAGATCAACGACCATTGGTAAATCGAGAGTCGCTATAGATCCGATAACTATGCATACATCTTGGAGATCAAATAGTGACATCGCGAGTGTTACTAGGCAAACCCATTTACCTAAAACACATCCAGTACTCTGGCCAGAGATTTATACACTATTATCCCCTCAGATAGCATAGGATATCCACACATAAAAGCGAGCGGTGAATCCTCGACAACGAAGCATCGACTCCTACAAGCATCGGGACCTCACCCAATCCCGCCGCCTAATGACTCCAAGTGAGTCGGCAAACGGGTAAAAGTGAGGCGCCTATCATGTAGAGTCTCAATGACGTTTCGAGTAGTGAGGACTAATCAGTACAACCAAGACCTCAGACTTATCCTCTCGACAAATGGTAACCACTTGGAAAGTCCGAATGAGGGTAGTTCGATAGATCACCATGTCACTATCCATCTGCATGCTCAGAACATCACAATGTTCCCTACCAATGAAACATGGTACTTCATATCGCAGATGCTAGTCTCAAGCTCGGGCGGCCTTATCCTCATTTTGAAGGCCCAATCGACTAGGAACGAGTTCAGAATGCACAGTGACTATTAGATGTGTTTCATGATAGCCATCATATCCACTATCACATCTAACATACACTATGGTGCATTCTAGGTCTTTATCCAACATAATTTTAAACATTATATAACATAATGAAAATAAAGAATGCCATTGATAAATGCGTATTTCATAAATAAAGATTGTCATATACAAGAGTCTATAAAACCCACACGCCACAAGTGGATAGTTGGGCATCTACTCTAACACTGTTTCCATGTATTACGAGCTTATGGATCCATGTGTTCAGCATGGTGAAGTGGCAGCATAGAGGTGTGACAAATAGATATCCCGAGATAAGGTCGGGTGAACCACACCGCCGCGTACATTGGTTTATAGATTGATCAATCGATTATGGTCCACACTTCAGGATACGACTCATACGTTTTTCATGCTATGCTATGTCATGCCTTATGTATGCTATATGTTATGTATGATATGAAATGTATGCTATATGTTATGTATATGAAATGTATGAAGCAATGTTTTAAGATCATGCATGCATTCATGTTTTAACGTTATTTTATTACAAGTATGTGCTTGCGTGCGACTTTATTAGTATGTACTTTGTTATGATACAAGATAGAGCATGCTGAGCCTCTAGGCTTACTAGATTTAAATGGTGCAGGTGATGACTTGTGGCAATTTATGATGAGGGGTGCGGGATACCATGCCCGTTGAACTTCTGTTTCCATGTATTACGAGCTTATGGATCCATGTCTTCACGACATGGTGAAGTGACAGCATAGATGTGTGACATATAGGGATCCCGAGGTAAGGTCGGGTGAACCACACCATCGTGTACGTTGGTTTATAGATTGATTAATCAACTATGGTCCACACTTCATGATACGACTCATACGTTTTTTATGCTATGCTATGTCATGCTTTATGTATGCTATATGTTATGTATGATATGAAATGTATGAAGCAATGTATTAAGATCATGCACGTATTCATGTTTTAACGTATTTTATTACAAGTATGTGCTTGCATGCGACTTTATTAGTATGTACTTTGTTATGTTACAAGATAGAGCATGCTGAGCCTCTAGGCTCACTAGATTTAAATGGTGCAGGTGATGATCCTGCTGAGTTTACCCCGACTGGCGGTGAGGACCTCTGAACGCCTGCTTCAGCAGTACTCGTGACCGCACTTACGTTTCACTTCTATTATGATACACTTTTCATATGTTGGCTTTAAACATGTTCATTTTCAGTACCTCTACGCAGTTGATTTTAAACTGTATGGATGTTTTAACGTTTTAAATATTTCTTTATTTATGTTTAAAATATTGTTGAGAAAATTATTTAGAAATGTTTTAAAAGGGAACGAGTCAAACTTTCAGTTTATGTATTCCGCAAATGTAAAAAAATAATTCTAGAGTCTGGTTCGTTTCAGTCTAAGCTGATGATGATTTTCAGATTGGACAAGAGCTGTGAAGGTTTCAGCTTTGGAGAGAAATACCCAGTACGTGTAAGCTATCCAATGCGTGATCTGTTCTACTAATGTGAGGATTGTAATTAATTGATTTAATTAGTGGAATATTAGCAGATTAGAGGAAATAGGAGGACTTAATTTCGTAAGTTTTTGGATGAGAATTAACCAAGGGAGACGTGAGCTATCGTGTATTCAACTTTGGAGTATTGGTCTAAGCTATTGATGATCTTCGAAATTTCCAAAGAACGAATCAAGCGTGAGTTATTAGATTGGAAAAGAGCTGTGAAGATTTCAGCTTTGGGAGAGAAATGCCCCATATGTGTAAGCTGTCCAGTGCGTGATCTGTTCTATTTTCCCTAGCGCGAGCTTCTTTGGGACGAAACAGCTCTGAGCTGTTGGAATAGCGAAGGGATGGAAAACGACTTACAGGAGCGTGAGTTAGTGGTACTGTGTGGACCGGTCCGGTTCATGATTTTGGAGTAGACCGGTACGATTTAAGGTTTCCAGATTAGGCGAGAGCTGGACGTATGTGAGCGGGTCTACGTATGCGTAATATATTTTGCCCCGAGCTGGAGACGACGCGACGTCGTTTGGCGAAATCAGCTTAGACGTTGGTTACTGGAGTTGACTAGCGTGATCTGTTAGTTGCACGAGCTGATAGGTGCACGGGAGCTAATACGCGAATGTGATCTGTCGATGTGGAGTGATATGTTGGATCCAAGAGCTGATCTGTGCATGTGTTCTGAGCTGTACGCTGGGTACGCATGATCTGTTTGATCTGAGCTGGACTCTTGTGCGACGTCGTTTGGTGGTCGCAAGCTGGTATAGCGTAGAGGAATAAAATCTGGTGTAGTGCTAAGGTCCGATCTGAGTTGACTTTTACTGTAGCGTTGACTGGGAGATATATATAAGTGTCGATCAACATTTAGTCGATTTTGAGACCCGATATTTCTTATATTCTTTCAGAGAGCTTTTGTTACGAACTGATTCCAAACCCTTACTGTTCATCATACTCGATTTCTTTCGATTGTCGTTCATTTACGCCACAGTTTGGAGCAAGGTTGGTGGCGCTGAGTTTGTTTCTCCAAGACCTCTTGTTTGGTACCACTTTGGAGTTTTGGGTCGACTTTTCGAGGTAGCGCGATGTGGTTGATGAGTTCGAACGTTTTCGCGATTTCCAGCCGAGAGTTCTTCTGTTCTGTTTGAGCTCTTGGATAAGCGTTGATTAGTGTTTTACGCTTTGTTTAGAGCTGGTTATCGTATTTGAGGAGTTGGTTTGAGCTGGGTGAGCTGGTAGCTCTTAGCTCTGTTCTGTTGTATTGTCCCTGAGCTGTTTAGATATGGCTTAGCAGGTTGTAGCTACATGTTGGTTCGAGCTATCCTGTTGTGTTCGCTGTGAGCTGGGAGAGCATTAGACTTGCACGAGCTGTTGGTGCTGTGTTCTTGTTCTCGTGCGATCTGTTGAGCTAATAGCAGTGAGGAGTTGAGGTACGAGTGAGCTTATACTAGCAGCTTTAATATCAACTTGAGAATATTTCTATTCGTGTGTGAGCTGTTGTGATGTACGTGTTAGGTGATTTTGTGCAAGCTTGTTGGTTTACGATTGATGATTCGTATGCTTAATTGCTTATGCGTGTGAATTATATACTTGGTATTCATGCATAGCATATTGAGCCTGTGTTCTTTGAGACCTGATGATCGCTGAGTCGCAATTTTCCGGGTGAGTTGCCTTGCTGAGAATCTAGTGTCGTCGCTGAGTCGTGATAGCCAGCTGAGTCGCTGTGATTTGGATTATGATTGGTTATTGAGATTTATTGCACAGCTGAGTTTTGTGCCTTGCTTACCGATGATTCTTGGTAGCCCTCATGCATTGGACGTTTGAAATATTGCATTTCTAACATGATTTCTGCTTTATAGATGCTGTTCGTACTGAGGTTTGACCTCGTTTTATGTTTACCTCTTTTGGGCTTCTTTGGTCCGTGTTGGCCTTTGCAGGGTCTTCAGGTAATCCATTTGGACCCAGTGGAGCGTCGGCTGGTAGATCCCGTTTACCTCTTTTGGGCTTCTTTGGTCCGTGTTGGCCTTTGCAGGGTCTTCAGGTAATCCATTTGGACCCAGTGGAGCGTCGGCTGGTAGATCCCCATTTTGAATCCCAGTTATAGAATATGTATTGCATTATTGAGTCAGGGGATGCCCTGCGTGAATATTTTATTTTGGGGATCTGTTTTTGTTGTGATATTTGGATGTTTCAGAAGCTGTTGTTGTTTGGGTTTTTGAGTTAAAATCCATATTTTTATTTTGTTCGTATTTTAAGAGATGATTTCAGTTCAGGCCCAAACGAAAATTTTAGCCCATATTTATGCTTCCGGGTAATTAAGATTAATTGAGTAATTAATCACTGATTTAGCGCACCAGACCTGACATTTTGGTATCATAGCTTAAACTGGGATAAGCTCGATTCTTTTACATCACACTTGAGTGTAGGTACAGATTTTGAGCTTTTGTTTGTGATTGACTCTGTGATTGTGTTATTTGCCTCTGTCAATGATCTGATTTGGTTCTTACCTTTGAGTTTTGGTAGATGCCTCTGAGGAGAGGTACAAGTAGAACCGTTAGGCAGGTAATTGGGGAGTCTAGAGCCCCGGGGAGTGATGAGGATGTGGAGCAGCAGAGTGTGCCTTTGCATCTTCGAGATAGACAGGCAGAGGTTGTGGTGGAAGATTTGACTAGGCAGATTGGCGAGATGGAACTAGTGTTGGCTAGATTTCAGCGGACGAATCCCCTTACGTTCACTGGCGCTGAGGGTGGTTTGATGCTGAAGGCTGATTGGAGCATATGGAAGAGTTGTTTGACACGGTGGAGTATTCTCAAGAGAGGAGACTGAAGTTGGTTGTTTTGCAGTTGAGGGATCATGCTCAATGCTGGTGGAAGAGTACCTCCCGAGTGATGAGAGAGAGTGGAGTTATGATTACTTGGGAGAGCTTCTATGCAGCTTTTCTTCAGGAGTATACCACTGAGTCCTAATACAATAACCGTGAGAGGGAGTTTGATAATCTGAAGCAAAGGAACTTGAGGGTGGCCGATGTCAGGCCTCGTGCACAACTCAGAGTTAAACCACGCAAAACAATAGCGGAAGCATACAAAAAGTGGCTTAAATTTTTCGCTTTAGGCCTGACGGTTTAAAACATATAATTTAAAATACAATCATATTTAAAATATCCCATTTTACAAACACTCAGTACAAGAGTACAACATTTAAATAAATACAAATACCAGTACTACAACGGATAACACAATCTCACAAGCACAGGGCATCCCCCGGCTAACAGTACTAGTACATATATGCAATATGCTAACTGGGAAACTCTATCCACCTCCTGGGACACCTCCAGCTGGGCAAATCCACGACCAGCAGAGAAACCTGGGAAACCTAAAAACACATACAGGCAACAATACACAAGCCCCAGAGGGACATCGGGGTCAAACCCCAGTACGGAGAGCAGCAATAAACAGCATAAGGAAAGCAACAGATAAATATGCAAATGCTATGCAAGGGATCAATGCTACAACCGAAAGCAGGGAGACAAAGGATCTCAACAACAGCACAACAGCAAGATCTGATCAAAGGGAGAACAGACAGTGGCCACAAGGTATACTAGCACATGGGAGCTACCCACTCATCTCCAGTACACCATACCAGATGCAAACAAAAAACTCCGCCTTCTGTTGCCCACTCATGAGATGTGGGAGCTACCCACTTCGCTCATAGCGGCTATAAAACCCAGCAGGGAGATGAGGTACGAGAGTTACCCGCTCAGCCTCCGAGGTATACGGGAACTACCCGCTCGTCCTCAAACATAGCATCATGGTATTCTCAAATCAACAGAACAGGCACAACTAGCAAAACAGATCTCAACAGGATAATGCGTGTATGAAAATGCAACAACCGATATCAATACAATGCACAAACGATAAAAACCCAGAGCATACACAACAAAGCACATAATCCATGCTCAATCCTAAGCTGTAAACAAGCTCACATCCGCACCTCAGTCTCTGGGCAACAATTACTACAAGAAGATTGCCACAATGACGTCCCGAGCACACAGATCTACCACCTGCTCAACGACAACATATAAAACCTCAGGGACCGAAGCACAGAAAACAGCAGCTGGGAGTTACAAACTCCACCAGCGCTACCCTACCTCTCTAACTCAACAGAAATTTCTAAACAAGCTTAAAGGTAGGATCTATACTTACCCCAAAAAGCTAGGAGCGAAATCCGACGCTTATGCTAACAGACTAGACAAAGGAGATGTCTTCGCACACCTCACCAGCTTCAAGCAAACGTCCGAAAGCAATATCCAAACGAAGCATCTCAGCAAGAGGAGTCCAATGCTACCACTCTTACTTCAATCGGAGCTGTCTACCGTCGGCAATCGAAGAAGATAGGGTTCGGTGAACAGTAGCTAGGGTATCGCGACAGAAAGTGGCAATCGGGAAATATTCTAAGTATGGAAACTGGATACTCAATTCGAAGACCAGTCCTCTCTTATAAGCCAAAGCTGCTCACAACTGCTGAAACAGTATCCACCACACTTAAGCTATCACTGCTGAAAATCCCGTACGCAAACAGATCTTGCAACAGATCTCACTCTATGCCAAAACATATCTCTACTAACTCAAACGACGTCGTAGAGAACTACTGTTGCAACTGGACACGTCACCCGCTACTCACTGCTAAACACTAACCAACATCTGTTAGCAACGCAGATCTCTCACATAGCTGACGTTAACGCAACTCACAGCTGAGTCTTCTTCTCTAAACCAAAATGCTGTCGTTCCAACTAATCCAAACGACGACGTACAAGCACCCGCTACAGAACACGCTATCTCACCACCGAGCACTAGCGACAACAGATCTTGCTACAACTGCTGAATAGAACTACTCAGCGACAACTGCTGACGTCACCACTGCTGAACGCCAACATTCAGCGATGACCCACGCTAACTACTGAACAGATTCTGCGAAAGAACTCAACTAACCGAAGCTGTTCTAAGGACTAAACAAAACCCGATTAATTAGCTCATTTAATCTCATCAGCTTTCGGGTCTCACATCTCTCCCCCACTAAAACAGGATTTCGTCCTTGAAATCAATCAACTCCAAAACAAGAGTTCAAGATAACTGGGGAAAAGAACTTGAGCAAACATCTACCAAGAAATAACAAGTAACCAACTACTGTAATCTAAGGCAACGCTCACTCAAACAGATGCGGACACTCACGCTGCATCTTCTCTTCCAATTCCCACGTAACTTCCTCTCTACCATGCTTGCTCCACTGAACCATCACCAAAGGAATTGTTTTGTTCCTCAGCTGTTTCTCTTTTCTATCCAAGATCTGCAAGGGATACTCAACATCGCTCAAAGTCCGATCTAACTCCACCTCTTCAGTTCTCAACACATGCAAAGGATCTGGCTCATACTTTCTCAGCATCGAAACATGAAACACATCATGTAAGGAAGACAAATCTGGTGGCAACAACAGTCGATAAGACAAAGGACCAATCCTCTCTAAGATCTCATAAGGACCAACATAACGAGGAGCTAACTTTCCCTTGAGACCAAATCTCATAACACCACGGAAAGGAGAAACCTTAAGGAAAACTAGATCACCAAACTCAAATTCTAAAGGCCTACGCCTCTTATTCGCATAATTGGCTTGGCGATCTTGAGCAGCTTTCATTCTCTGGCGAATCAAGTCCACTTGATCTCTCATTCGCTGCACAAACTCTTGAGAAGACAGCTGCTTCTCCCCCACTTCTTCACAACATACTGGCGATTTACACTTCCTGCCATACAAAGCTTCGAATGGTGCCATGCCAATCGTGACCTGATAGCTATTATTGTAGGAAAACACAACCAAAGATAACGAGTCTTGCCAGCTACCACTGAAGTCCATCACAACATCTCTCAACATATCCTCTAAAATCTGGATAGTTCTCTCCGATTGGCCATCTGTTTGGGGGTGATACGCTGTACTCATAGCCAATCTAGTTCCCAAAGCTGTTTGCAAACTCTTCCAAAACCTGGAAGTAAACAGAGGATCACGATCTGAAACAATCGAAACTGGCACACCATGAAAATGCACCACAAAATCTATGTACAGCTTCGCCATCTTCTTCAAAGAATAGCTCATGTTGTAGGGAATGAAGTGCACAGACTTCGACAATATGTCTATAACAACCCACACAGCATCACATCCTCTGCTGGAACGAGGCAAATGCGTGAAAAAATCCATAGCTATGTGCTCCCAATTCCATTGGGGCACCTCTAAGCTTTGCAACAAACCACCAGGTCTCATCCTCTCTGCCTTGACTTGCTGACAATTCAGACATCTAGCCACAAAATCAGCAACATCACTCTTCAAACCTGCCCACCAGTAATGCTGCTTCAAGGCATGATACATCTTCCTTGCACCAGGATGGACACTGAATCTACTACAATGCATTTCACGCAAGATATCTTCTCTAAGATCAACCAGATTTGGCACAACAAGCTTGCCACGAAACCTCAAACAACCATCAGAAGAGACAGTATAGTCTTCCAACTGTCCAGCTCTCACCTTCAGCTTCAACTCATGGATGGATGGATCAGTCCTTTGAGCTGCTCTAATGCTAGCAACAATCTGTGGCTAAACTTGAAAAGAAGACACCACAACATAATCCTCAACAGGGTAAAACCTCCAACCAGTAGTGCCAAAATGCTCATGGACCTTCGAAATCTGCATCGAAGCCAACATCGCCACCTGAGCCTTTCTTCTCAATGCATCAGCAACTACATTCATCTTCCCAGGCTGGTATTTGATCTCACAATAAAAATCCTTTAGCAGCTCCATCCATCTACGCTGTCTCATGTTCAAATCTGACTGAGAAAACAGATACTGAAGACTCTTGTGGTCGGAGTACACCACAAACTGCTCACCATACAAGTAGTGGCGCCAAATCTTCAAAGCAAAAACCACTGCTGCTAACTCCAAATCATGAACTGGGTAACGAGTCTCATGCGGTTTCAACTGCCGAGAGGCATAAGAAATGACTCGACCATTCTGCATCAACACACAACCCAATCCATTCAAGGAAGCATCTGCGCAAACAACAAAACCACCTGAACCACACGGCAGATCTAACACAGGTGCAATAGTTAGCTTCTCCTTGAGTAACAGAAAACTACTCTCACATTGCTCAGTCCACACAAAATGCTTGTCTTTCTGAGTCAACTGCGTCATTGGCTTTGCTATACTAGAGAATCCTTCAATAAACCACCGATAATAGCCAGCCAAACCCAAGAAACTACGAATCTCAGCAACACTCTTGGGATGCTCCCAGTTAAGAACAGCCTCAACCTTACTGGGATCCACAGAAATACCATCAACAGAAATCACATGACCCAGAAACACAACTCGGTCCAACCAAAACTCGCACTTGGAGAACTTAGCATACAGCTGCGAGCCTCGAAGCTTCTGAAGAACTAGCATCAAATGCTCTTTGTGCTGAAACGGAGTCTTAGAGTACACCAAAATGTCATTGATAAACACAATCACAAACTGATCGATGAACTCTCTAAAGACTCTATTCATCAAATCCATGAAAACCGCGGGAGCATTCGTCAAACCAAAAGGCATAACTAGAAACTCGTAATGACCATACCTCGTACGAAACACAGTCTTCTCAACATCCTGCTCACGGATGCGCAACTGATGGTACCCCGAACGAAGATCAATCTTAGAAAACACGGCGACCCTTGCAACTAGTCAAAAAGATCATCGATCCTAGGCAGAGGGTACTTGTTCTTCACTGTCGCCTTGTTCAACTGCCTAAAGTCGATGCACATCCTCATCGACCCATCCTTCTTCTTGACAAACAAGATAGGCGCTCCCCACGGGGACATGCTAGGCCTAATGAATCCCTTCTTCAGCAAATCACTAAGCTGCTCCTTAAGTTCCCTCAACTCAGGAGGTGCTAAACAATACGGGGCACACAAAATCGGAGCTGTACCAGGAACCAACTCAATGCTGAAGTCTATCTCCCGCCTCGGAGGAAAACCAGGAATATCCTTCGGAAACACATCCGGGAAATGCGAACCACGGGGACTCTACTAAGCTCTACGCTCGAAGAAGAAGACGCGTCTAAAGCATAGATCATGAAACCAGCATTCTCAAGCGACAACAGGCTAAACATTTCCATCGCAGAGACTAAAGGAATCTTCTACTGGGAATCTTGGCCGTAGAAATTCCATTTCTCGCCAGACTGGGGCCTAAATCGCACAACGTCATGGAAAAAATCCACGGTAGCCCTATAGCTAGACAACACGTCCATTCCCACTATACAGTCAAAATACCACATCACTAGCCTGATCAGGTTGGATAACAACACACTCTCGCCAAACCTAAGAGCACCATTCAACAAAATCTCCTGAGAGAGCAGGCTCGCACCGGCAGGAGTCGCAACAGATACAACCTCACACAAGGTAGTGGTATGACTCTCGCCAAACCTAAGAGCACCATTCAACAAAATCTCCTGAGAGAGCAGGCTCGCACCGGCAGGAGTCGCAACAGATACAACCTCACACAAGGTAGTGGTATGCAAACCATGCTCAACCACAAATGCATCAGAAATAATGCGACGTTCCTGTATCAAACAAAACACGCGCAGGAAAATCAAAGAGAAAGCAAGTACCTGAGATAATCCCTCCGCCCGGTGTGCCTTCCGCTTGCTCCCTGGTTATGGCGTTCACTTGGGCAAACTGAGGTCCAGAAAACTGAGGGTGGGAAGACTGTCCAAACCGCGAAGGACCAGGCTGTTGAAACGGCCTAAACTGAGGCTCCCCCAACCTCTGCTGCTGAACAGGAAAAGCAGAACAACCTCTAGACGATCCACCTCGACCCTGTGGTGGAACTGCGGTATGCTGTGATCCAGACAAAGGACACACTCTAGCAAAATGTCCGTATTGACCACAGACATTACAAGAACCCTGCACACCTACACACTGTGCTGTAGGGTGCTTTCCACCACACTGGCCACAATACTCCACCTTGGTACCACCGCTGCTGGAGCTGACAGAACCAAAAGAACTAGAACCAGACTTATTCTTAAACTGCTTACCACGAGGCCGAAACCTCTGATGACCAAACTATTGGGATACTTGTTGCTGCTGTTGGGGTGGATGAGACGACTGCACTGACTGGGAAGGTTGAGCTCCTTGAATCACTGGACGACTACTCTGCGCCACCTGCGGCCTACCACGAGACTGACGATTCCTCGAACCTTCCTCGATGTCGATCGCACTGTCCACCGCCTCTGCATAGCTCTTCGGCGAGCTAGCCAAAACCAAGGAATACAACTCCTCGTTCAACCCCTCAAGAAACCTAGTTCTCTTCGCTCTCTCCCGACCAGAAACATGCGGCACGTACGCAAGAAGGGAAGAAAACCTGCGGGCATACTCTCTAGCAGACATACTGCCCTGCTCCAAATTATCAAACTCACGCTCATGGGCGTTCATGTAGGACTCCGGGACATACTCTTGGCGAAAAGCAACACAAAAACTGTCCCACGTAATCCCTACTCCAGTCTCTTCCAAAGTCCTCGAAGCTCCTCTCCACCAACGCTCCGCACCTTTCCTCAACTGAAAAGTAGCCAGACTCAACTTGAGTTCATCATCATACTGCAAATGGTTAAACAAACCACTGACATGCTGCAACCACGAATCTGCATCAGCACTAGACTCATCCCCATTGAAAACCTGAGGAAGCATACGCTGAAACCTTGCCATAACGAGCTCCATATCGTTCACTCGGGCAGCCAACTCATCAACTTCATCCTCGGCCTGCCTACCTCGTCCACGACGGGGAAAACTATGCTGATCACCTTCGGTCTGACCTTCTGACTCTTCTGGAATCTGCCATCTACCTCTACCCCTACGTCTAGGAGGCATCTAAGAAACACTAAGAGGGTAAGGTCACAACAAAACAAATACAGCACAATTAAATGCAGCAAATAGATCACATAATCAAGAACATGCAACACACAACACTGTGCCTAGACTCAAGTGTGATCAACAAAAATCGAGCTTATCCCAGCTTAAGCTCTGATACAAAAAATGTCAGGCCTCGTGCACAACTCAGAGTTAAACCACGCAAAACAATAGCGGAAGCATACAAAAAGTGGCTTAAATTTTTCGCTTTAGGCTGACGGTTTAAAACATATAATTTAAAATACAATCATACTTAAAATATCCCAGTTTACAAACACTCAGTACAAGAGTAAAACATTTAAACAAATACAAATACCAGTACTACAACGGATAACACAATCCCACAAGCCCAGGCATCCCCCGACTAACAGTACTAGTACATATATGCTATCCACCTCCTGGGGCACCTCCAGCTGGGTCAAAGACACGACCAGCAGAGAAACCTGGGAAACCTGAAAACACATACAGGCAACAATACACAAGCCCAGAGGGACATCGGGGTCAAACCCCAGTACGGAGAGCAGCAATAAATAGCATAAGGAAAGCAACAGATAAATATGAAAATGCTATGCAAGGGATCAAGGCTACAACCGAAAGCAGGGAGCCAAAGGATCTCAACAACAGCTCAACAACAAGATCTGATCAAAGGGAGAACAGACAGTGGCCACGAGGTATACTGAGCACATGGGAGCTACCCACTCATCTCCAGTACACCATACCAGATGCAAACAAACAACTCCACCTGCTGTTGCCCACTCATGAGATGTGGGAGCTACCCACTCCGCTCATAGCGGCTATCAAACCCAGCAGGGAGATGAGGTACGGGAGTTACCCGCTCAGCCTCCGAGGTATACGGGAACTACCCGCTCGTCCTCGAACCTAGCATCCTGGTATTCTCAAATCAACAGAACAAGCATAGCTAGCAAAACAGAGCTCAACAGGTAATGCGTGTATGCAAATGCAACAGCCCATATCAATACAATGCACAAACGATAATAGCACAGAGCATACACAGCAAAGCACATAATCCATGCTCAATCCTAAGCTGTAAACAAGCTCACATCCGTACCTCAATCTGGGAAACAATTACTACAAGCAGATTGCCACAGTGACGTCCCGAGCACACAGATCTACCACCTGCTCAACGGCAACATATAAAACCTCAGGGACCAAAGTACAGAAAAAAGCAGCTGGGAGTTACAAACTCCACCAGCGCTACCCTACCTCTGTAACTCAACATAAATATCTAAACAAGCTTAAAGGTAGGATCTATACTTACCCCAAAAAGCTAGGAGCGAAATCCGACGCTTATGCTAACAGACTACACAAAGGAGATGTCTTCGCACACCTCACCAGCTTCAAGCAAACGTCCAAAAGCAATATCCAAACGAAGCGTCTTAGCAAGAGGAGTCCAACGCTACCACTCTTACTTCCATCGGAGCTGTCTACCGTCGGCAATCGAAGAAGATAGGGTTTGGTGAACAGTAGCTAGGGTATCGCGATAGAAATTGGCAATCGGGAAATATTCTAAGTATGGAAACTGGATACGCAATTCGAAGACCAAGTCCTCTCTTATAAGCCAAAGCTGCTCACAACTGCTGAAACAGTATCCACCACACTTAAGCTATCACTGCTGAAAATCTCGTTCGCAAACAGATCTTGCAACAGATCTCACTCTACGCCAAAACAGATCTCTACTAACTCAAACGACGTCGCAGAGAACTACTGTACCAACTAGACACGTTACCCGCTACTCACTGCTTAACACTAACCAACATCTGTTAGCAACGCAACAACAGATCTCTCACACAGCTGACGCTAACGCAACTCACAGCTGAGTCTTCTTATCTAAACCAAACGCTGTCGTTCCAATTAATCCAAACGATGACGTACAAAAACCCGCTACAAAACCCGCTATCTCACCACCGAGCACTAGCGACAACAGATCTCGCTACAACTGCTGAATACAACTACTCGGCGACAACTGCTGACGTCACCACTGCTGAACGCCAACATTCAGTGATGATACATGCTAACTACTGAACAGATTCTACGAAAGAACTCAACTAACCGAAGCTGTTCTAAGGACTAAATAAAACCCGATTAATTAGCTCATTAATATCACCAGCTTTCGGGTCTCACAGCCGAGTACGCTAGACAGTTTTCCTCGCTTCTGTCGTATGTTACCCATGTTGCTAACCAGGAGAGGACGAATACAAACAAGTTTCTGAGAAATTTGAGTCCCGATTTGTTCCATATGGTGATAGCTGGTTCTCCTGTGACTTATGCTGAGGCAATGGATAGGGCGATGGACATTGAGGATAGTCTTTTGGAAGTGCAGAATCAGGTTCATTCGACAGCTGGACGTAGTTGTCAACCCGTGCTAGATGGGACGCATTATTTTCAGCCTCATCAGACGTTGCAACTGTAACGCCCCAGATTTAACGACTGCCCCCACTGTACAAACACTGATTTTTTCAACGTGTTTTGTCCTCAGTCGCACGCACCCTGAGAAACTTTCCAGAGGGTCACCCATCCCAAAATTGTCCCAAATCAAGCACGCTTAACTTTGGAGTTCTTAAGTGATGAGCTCCCGAAAAGAAGATGCACCTTGTTGGTATGAGTAGTACCAATTAAATCTGATAAGACTTCATCTACTAACCTCCATTATATCTATAACATTTCCCAGTCTCGTAATCCTCTCATTCCGGTGTGGGATCGGTTCATTCATGTGCCCCTTCGCCTCTAGAAGCCTGTCAGGAGCCGCTCATTGTCCGTGCAACCTCTGGCACCGGCGATCACTCCCCGCCCTCTTTGAGCCCCGAAGATGCACCTTGTTGGTATGAGTAGTACCAATTAAATCTGATAAGCCTTCATCAACTAACCTCCATTATATCTATAACTTCCCATTCTCGTAATCCCTCTCATTCCGGTGTGGGATCGATTCATTCATGTGCCCCTTCGCCTCTAGAAGCCTGCCAGGAGCCGCTCATTGTCCGTGCAACCTCTGGCACCGGCGATCACTCTCCGCCCTCTTTTGAGCCCCGGACCTCACAGCAACAGTCCAATCGTCAGAGGTTCAAGCCTCCATTATATCTATAACTTTCCCATTCTCGTAATCCCTCTCTATTCCGGTGTGGGATCGATTCATTCATGTGCCCCTTCGCCTCTAGAAGCCTGCCAGGAGCCGCTCATTGTCCGTGCAACCTCTGGCACCGGCGATCACTCTCCGCCCTCTTTTGAGCCCCGGACCTCACAGCAACAGTCCAATCGTCAGAGGTTCAAGCCTCGAGGGAAGCAGTTTAAGAGATGGTCGAATTCGAGTGAATGCCTTGACGAGAGAGCAAGATGATGATATGCCTGGAAGAGTTATCGCATGTACTTTCTTTATCATTGACTTTCCTGCATGAATTTTGTTTGATACTGGAGCATCACACTCCTTTATATCTGATTTGTTTGTGTATGAGTGTTGGTTGAGCTCTATCCCACTGTGTGATGTCGTATCTGTTTCTACTCCTGCCGGTGTGTGGTTGTTATCCCGTGAGTGTTGGGGAACCGTGGCGGATCCGGATCGCGTCTCCCGGCGAGGCAGCGGAAGAATAAAAATTAGGCCGGGAAACATTCAATACAATTAAGATCTACTGCAATATGAACCATTCATAGGGCGTTTAGACAGTTACCTTGCTGGCGACTTGCGCCTGGCTCCAACCGGAATTACAAGAAGACCGGCGCTTCACGGTAGGCGGCTGTAGATTCGTCAATCAGGTCCACGATCGGAAGGGAGACTCCTTCGTCAGCCTGCACTAGAAGGCCTGACGAGATCAGCGCGGACGGATTCTCCTCGAAAAGTTGGCCGGAACAAATTCCGGCGAGGGGCGACAGCGGTAGCGGCGTGGCAAGCACGGAGGCGGCGGCGGCTTGTGAGAAGGGGAGAGGGGAGGCCAAGAGCTTTAGGTTTAGGGTTAGTGTGTATCTCATGTTATGATTAAGGCCTTAAGTCTAATTAAATAGACTAGTGATAAACTTGGACCGGCCCAACGGGCCCGGGTCCAACGTATGAACATTCGGTTCATCCCTATCACCGTGACTTCTTCATAACTCCGATCGCCGATCAGATCGGACCGATCGACTCAGTTTCAAAAACTGAATACTATGATCTGAAAAATCATTTTTCAGAACCCCAGTGCAAAATGACCGTTTTACCCCTCAACAGCGGGAAATCACGATTTGACCCCTGTTGACTTTTGGGAAGTCGCACTCCCCAAAATCCTCCTCCTATGCTCAACACATTGAGCTCAGTATCCGTGCGGGAATCTCGAATCCAGTACTTGTGTGACCCTCAATGGTTCAGGGATACAGCTAGCCGTGAGCCCACAACCATTGTGGCTCCGGAATCACAATTCCGGAATTGCCCATCGGATCATGGTAAGAGCGTCTAGCAACATCGCACCATGATCCCCTAGGTATCACTGATAGTGCCTGCAAGAACCATTTTGTCGTGGTTAGCGTACAGTACGGTCCTTTCAATCCATATATCCCGATCTGATCAACGACCATTGGTAAATCGAGAGTCGTTATAGATCCGATAGCTATGCATACATCTTGGAGATCGAATAGTGACATTGCGAGTGTAACTAGGTAAACCCATTTACCTAAAACACTTCTAGTACTCTGGCCAGAGATTTATACACTATTATCCCCTCAGATAGAATAGGATATCCACGCATGTCTGCGAGCGGTGAATCCTCGACAACGATGCATCGACTCCTACATGCATCGGGGTCTCACCCAATCTCGCCGCCTAATGACCCCAAGTGAGTCGGAAAACGGGTCAAAGTGAGACGCCTATCATGTAGAGTCTCAATGACGTTTCGAGTCGTGAGGACTAATCAGTACAACCAAGACCTTGGACTTATCCACTCGACACAATGGTAACCACTTGGAAAGTCCGAACGAGGGTAGTTCGATAGATCACAAGGTCACTATCTATCTGCATGCTCAGAACATCACAATGTTCCCTACCAATGAAACATGGTATTTCGCATCGCAGATACTAGTCTCGAGCTCGGGCGGCCTTATCCTCATTTTGACGGCCAATCGACTAGGAACTAATTCAGAATACACAGTGACTATTAGATGTGTTTCATGATAGCCGTCATATCCACTATCACATCTAACATACACTATAGTGCATTCTAGGTCTTTACTCAACGCAATTGTTAACCATCATACAACACAATGAAAGTAAAGAATGCCATAAATAAAATGCGAATATCATATATAAAGATCGTTTCATACAAGAGTCTATGAACCCACACGCCATAAGTTGGCTAGTTGGGCATCTACTCTAACAATCTCCCACTTGCCCTAAAGCCAACTACTCATCAGACGCAGTCCCATTGTTTCACGATGTTTTTCAAACAACGGTCCTGGCAAGGGCTTCGTAAGTGGATCAGCAACGTTGTCCGCATAGGCGACTCTCTCAACTGCTATGTCACCTCTAGCCACAATATCCCGGATTATGTGGTATTTCCTTAGTATGTGTTTGGATCTTTGGTGAGACCTAGGCTCCTTTGCTTGCGCAACGGCACCCGTGTTGTCGCAGTACACCGGGACTGGACCAACTCCATTAGGAATGACGCCCAACTCTTGGACGAAATTCCTTATCCTAACCGCCTCCTTAGCAGCAGCTGATGCTGCGATGTACTCAGCCTCAGTGGTTGAATCTGTGATGGTGTCTTGCTTGGAACTCTTCCAAGAGACAGCACCACCATTGAGCATGAATACAAATCCAGAGGTTGACTTCGAATCATCCACGTCACACTGGAAGCTAGAATCAGTGTAGCCTTCCTGTTTCAGTTCACCACCCCCATAGACTATGAACATATTCTTAGTCCTTCGTAAGTACTTAAGAATATCCTTCACAGCCTTCCAATGAAATTGGCCGGGGTTGGACTGGTAGCGGCTCGTGACACTCAGAGCATATGCGACATCCGGTCTAGTGGAGATCATGCCATACATAATACTACCTATTGCCGAGGCATATGGCACACGTGTCATACACTCTATCTCCTCATCAGTCTTCGGACACATAGACTTAGATAGAGTGACCCCGTGGCACATAGGTAGGTGTCCTCTCTTGGACTCTTCCATAGAGAACCTCTTAAGTATGGTATCGATGTAGGTGGCTTGGGTGAGTCCGAGCATCTGTTTCGATCTATCCCGATAGATCTGTATTCCAAAAATATAGGATGCTTCACCCATGTCCTTCATCAAAAATATACTAGACAACTAGACTTTAGTTGATTGCAACATTCCTACATCATTCCCAATGAGTAGAATGTCATCAACATAAAGTACAAGGAATGTCACAGCGCTTTTAACTACCTTCTTATACACACATGGCTCCTCGGGATTCTTGATGAAACCAAATTCCTTAATTGTTTCATCGAATCTCAGGTTCCAACTCCTCGATGCTTGTTTGAGACCGTAGATCGATCTCTGAAGCTTGCATACCTTATGCTCGCTTCCAACAGATGTGAAACCCTCAGGCTGCATCATATAGATCCCTTCCTTAATGTTTCTATTAAGGAACGCAGTTTTCACATCCATTTGCCATATCTCATAGTCGTACCATGTGGCTATGGCTAATAAGATTCTAATTGACTTGAACATTGCGACTGGCAAGAAGGTTTCATCATAGTCAACACCTTGCCTTTGAGTGTAACCTTTCGCGACCAGTCGTGCCTTGTAGGTCATTACCTTACCATCAGGCCCAAGTTTCCTCTTGTCTACCCATTTGCACCCAATAGGAACAATTCCTTCGGGAGGGTTAACAAGAGTCCAAACTTGGTTCGCATGCATCGAGTCTAACTCAGACTGCATTGCTTCAAGCCACAAATTAGAATCTGCATCGGAAATTGCCTCCTTGAAAGTTCTTGGATCAGATCCAACAACTTGATCACCTTGATCATGTTCAAGGAGAAAACCATATCTCTCAGGAGCCCTAGTAACCCTTTCGGATCTCCTAGGTGCGATCATTTCTGGTACTGGCTCTGTAGGTGCAGGAGATTCACTTGGTACTTCACTTGTTTCTCGAACCTCTTCGAGTTCTACTATTTTGCCCTTTCTATCAAGTAGAAATTCCCTTTCCATAAAGGTGGCATTCCTAGAAACAAACACTTTTGTTTCGCTGGGATAGTAGAAGTAGTATCCAATGGAATTCTTTGGATATTTATGAAGTAACATAAGATGGATCTCGTATCCAGCTTATCTCCCACTGTCTGCTTCACATAAGCAGGACATCCCCAAATCCTCATGTATGAGTACTTGGGTGGTTTGCCCATCCATATCTCATATGGAGTCTTATCCACTGCCTTGGTGTGGACATTGTTCAACAACATTATCGCCGTTTCGAGCGCATAGCCCCAAAACGAGGTAGGAAGTTCAGTGAAGCTCATCATAGATCGAACCATGTCTAACAGGGTTCGATTACGACGCTCCGCTACACCATTGAGCTGTGGTGTGGCCGGAGGGGTCCACTGTGCGAGAATCCCATTCTCTTTCAGATAGTCTTGAAATTCAGCACTCAAGTATTCACCACCTCGATCGGATCGAAGTGCTTTAATACTTTTGCCTAATTGATTTTCTACTTCAGCCTTGAATTCTTTGAACCTTTCAAAGGATTCAGACTTGTGCTTCATCAAGTACAAGTACCCATACCTAGAGTGATCGTCGGTAAAGGTGATGAAGTATGTGTGACCGTAATTAGTACCAATACTAAACGGGCCGCACACATCAGTATGGATCAAATCCAACAGGCCTTGAGCACGCTCACCCTTGCCTTTGAAGGGTTGCTTAGTCATCTTTCTCTTAAGACAAGACTCACAAGTCGGTAGGGAGTTAATGTCTGACGGATCAAACATGTCACTCCTAACTAACTTGTTCATCCTACTTAGAGAAATATGATCTAGCCTAGCGTGCCAAAGTTGTGCTGGGTTCAAGTTATCGTGTTTCCTTTTAATCGTTGTTGTTGTTATAGTAGATGCCCAACTAGCCAACTTGTGGCGTGTGGGTTTATAGACTCTTGTATATGACAATCTTTATATATGATATTCGCATTTATTCATATGGCATTCTTTACTTTCATTGTGTTGTATGATGATTAACAATTGCGTTGAGTAAAGACCTAGAATGCACTATAGTGTATGTTAGATGTGATAGTGGGTATGACGGCTATCATGAAACATATCTAATAGTCACTGTGTATTCTGAATTAGTTCCTAGTCGATTGGGCCGTCAAAATGAGGATAAGGCCGTCCGAGCTCGAGACTAGTATCTGCGATGCGAAGTACCATGTTTCATTGGTAGGGAACAATGTGATGTTCTGAGCATGCAGATAGATAGTGACCTGGTGATCTATCGAACTACCCTCGTTCGGACTTTCCAAGTGGTTACCATATGTCGAGTGGATAAGTCCGAGGTCTTGGTTGTACTGATTAGTCCTCATGACTCGAAACGACATTGAGGCTCTACATGATAGGCGCCTCACTTTGACCTGTTTGCCGACTCACTTGGGGTCGTTAGGCGGCGGGATTGGGTGAGGCCCCGATGCATGTAGGAGTCGATGCATCGTTATCGAGGATTCACCGCTCGCAGACATGCGTGGATATCCTATGCTATCTTAGGGGATAATAGTGTATAAATTTCTGGCCAGAGTACTAGAAGTGTTTTAGGTAAATGTGTTTACCTAGTTACACTCGCGATGTCACTATTCGATCTCCAAGATGTACGCATAGGTATCGGATCTTTAGCGACTCTCGATTTACCAATGGTCGTTAATCTGATCGGGATATGTGGATTGAAAGGACCGTACTGTACGCTAACCACGACCAACTGGTTCTTGCAGGCACTATCAGTGATACCTAGGGGATCATGGGGCGATGTTGCTAGACGCTCTTACCATGATCCGATAGGCGAGTCCGGAATTGTGATTCCGGAGCCACAATGGTTGTGGGCCCACGGCTAGCTGTATCCCTGAATCATTGAGGGTCACACAAGTACTGAATTCGAGATTCCCGCACGGATACTGAGCTCAATGTGTTGAGCATGGGAAGAGGATTTTGGGGAGTGCGACTTCCTAAAAGTCAACAGGGGTCAAATCGTGATTTCCGCTGTTGAGGGGCAAAACGGTCATTTTGCAATGGGGTTCTGAAAAATGGTTTTTCAGATCATAGTATTCAGTTTTGGAAACCGAGTCTATTGGTCCAATCTGATCGGCGATCGGAGTTACGATGAAGTCACGGTGATGAGGATGAACTGAATGTTCATCCGTTGGACCCGGGCCCGTTGGACCGGTCCAAGTCCATCATTAAGTCTACTTAATGTAGACTTAAGCTTCATAATAACACACAACACTCTAAACAAACCCTAACCCTAGCTCTAAGTGGCCGCCTCCCTCCTCTCTCTTAAAGCCGCCGTCGCCGCCGCCGTGCCTCGCCGAAAATTGTTCCGGCCAACTCGACGAGGAGAATCCGTCCGCGCTGATCTCGTCAGGCCTTCTAGTGCAGGCTGACGAAGGAGTCTCACTTCCGGTCGTGGACCTGATTGACGTAATCTACCACCGCCTACCGTGAAGTGCCGGTTTTCTCGCAAAAATGGTCGGAGCCAGGCACGAGTTGCCAGAAAGGTAACCCCGAGAAACACCCTATGAATGGTCATAGCATGATTTGTTTTGAATTGTATTGATCGTCTCCCGGCCCATTTTTGTTCTTCCGCTGCCTCGCCGGGAGGCGTGATCCGGATCCGCCGTGCTTCCCCAACAGTGGTATCAGAGACAAGGTTCGGATCTGATCAATACAATTGTGCCATATTGTGTCTAAACTCTTTGAATTTCAGATCGAAAAACAAAATTCGGGAAGCAAGCCGCCGGGCCGCCGCCATGTGCGGCGGCGACCACCATGTCGCGCGCGCGCCATGGCTCCCCCCGCCGGTCCGCGAGCATGGGGTTCGTATGATTGGGCTCATTGAAAAGCTGTCGGGCCTTGATATCGCACTTCCACACGAGCTGTCGGTGGATGTACTTCTCCTCTCGCTACCCGCTGCATTTGACCCCTTTGTGGTCAACTTCAACATGAACAAGCTGGCAACCACCCTTGAAGAGGTGGTTAACATGCTTGTAGTGTTTGAAGGAACCATAAAGAAGGATAAACCCGTCCTCCTTATGGGATCTTCTGCGAAGAAGGGGCCCAGATGCAAGAGCAAGAAGCGTTCTGCTCCTGCGAAGGAGGAAAAGTCCGCCAAGAAGCCAAAGGCAAAGGCTTCCAAACCGGACAAGTCTGAGGATTTTTGCCACCACTGCCACAAGCCTGGGCATTGGAGGAGGAACTGCAAGGAGTACCTCGAGCAGTTGCGAACTGCGAAAGGTATGTTCTATATTGAAATAAATATGTCTCTTAATTCGACTTCTTGGGTACTTGATACCGGATGTGGATCTCATATCTGTAATGATTTGCAGGTGATGACAAGAAGCTGACGTCTTAGAGAGGGTGAGACCCACTTGAGGCTTGGAAATGGAGCAAGAGTTGCTGCAGTAGTTATAGAAGATGTTTATTTATTTCTGTTTTCTGATTTTAAGTTGTTATTGAGAAACGTTTTGTTTGTTCCCGAATTAATAAAGAACATTATTTCTGTTTCTATGCTTGATAGTGATGGATATTCTTGTATGTTTGCTAATTCGATTTGCAATATTTACAAGAATGAATGTTCAATCGGAATTGGAAAACGCAAAAACGATTTATACACCTTAAAATTAAAAGACCTTCCAACTCGCGATGTCGAAGCACATACAACAAAGATTAAAAGGAAACACGATAACTTTAACCCAGCACAACTTTGGCACGCTAGGCTAGGTCATATTTCTCTAAGTAGGATGAACAAGTTAGTTAGGAGTGACATGTTTGATCTGTCAGACATTAACTCCGTACCGACTTGTGAATCTTGTCTTAAGGGAAAGATGACTAAGCAACCTTTCAAAGGCAAGGGTGAGCGTGCTCAAGACCTATTGGATTTGATCCATATTGATGTGTGTGGTCCGTTTAGTATTGGTACTAAATATGGTCACACATACTTCATCACCTTTACCGACGATTACTCTAGGTATGGGCACTTGTACTTAATGAAGCACAAGTCTGAATCCTTTGAAAGGTTCAAAGAATTCAAGGCTGAAGTAGAAAATCAACTAGGCAAAAGTATTAAAGCACTTCGATCCGATCGAGGTGGCGAATACTTGAGTGCTGAATTTCAAGGCTATCTGAAAGAGAATGGGATTCTCGCACAGTGAACCCCTCCGGCCACACCACAATTCAATGGTATAGCGGAACGTCGTAATCGGACCTTGTTGGACATGGTTCGATCTATGATGAGCTTCACTGAACTTCCTACCTCGTTTTGGGGCTATGCGCTCGAAACGGCGGTATTGTTGTTGAACAATGTCTACACCAAGGCAGTGGATAAGACTCCATATGAGATATGGATGGGCAAACCACCCAAGTACTCATACATGAGGATTTGGGGATGTCCTGCTTACGTGAAGCAGACAGTGGGAGATAAGCTGGATACGAGATCCATCTTATGCTACTTCATTGGGTATCCAAAGAATTCATTGGATACTACTTCTACTATCCCAGCGAAGGAATGACACCTTTATGGAAAGGGAATTTCTACTTGATAGAAATGGAAAAATAGTAGAACTCGAAGAGGTTCGAGATCCAATCGAAGTACCAGGTGAGTCTCCCGCACCTCCAGAGCCAATACCAGAAATGGTCGCACCTAGGAGATCTGAAAGGGTACCTAGGGCTCCTGAGAGATATGGTTTTCTCCTTGAAGATGATCAAAGTGATCAAGTTGTTGGATCTGATCCAAGAACCTTCAAGGAGGCAATTTCCGATGCTGATTCTAATTTGTGGCTTGAAGCAATGCAGTCTGAGTTTGACTCAATGCATGCCAACCAGGTTTGGACTCTTGTTAACCCTCCCGAAGGAATTGTTCCTATTGGGTGTAAATGGGTATACAAGAGGAATCTTGGACCTGATGGTAAGGTAATGACCTACAAGGCGCGACTGGTCGTGAAAGGTTACACTCAAAGGCAAGGTGTTGACTATGATGAAACCTTCTCGCCAGTCGCAATGTTCAAGTCAATTAGAATATTATTAGCCATAGCCGCATGGTACGACTATGAGATATGGAAAATGGATTTGAAAACTGTGTTCCTTAATGGAAACATTAAGGAAGAGATCTATATGACGCAGCCTGAGGGTTTCACATCTGTTGGAAGCGAGCATAAGGTATGCAAGCTTCAGAGATCGATCTACGGTCTCAAACAAATATCGCGAAGTTGGAAACTGAGATTCGATGAAACAATTAAGGAATTTGGTTTCATCAAGAATCCCGAGGAGCCATGTGTATATAAGAAGGTAGTTAAAAGCGCATTAAGGAAGAGATCTATATGACGCAGCCTGAGGGTTTCACATCTGTTGGAAGCGAGCATAAGGTATGCAAGCTTCAGAGATCGATCTACGGTCTCAAACAAATATCGTGAAGTTGGAACCTGAGATTCGATGAAACAATTAAGGAATTTGGTTTCATCAAGAATCCCGAGGAGCCATGTGTATATAATAAGGTAGTTAAGTGCTGTGACGTTTCTCGTACTTTATGTTGATGACATTCTACTCATTGGGAATGATGT
>KV014381.1:77011-118630 GCA_001598015.1 Dorcoceras hygrometricum | reverse complement strand
ATCACAATGTTCCCTACCAATGAAACATGGTACTTCGCATCGCAGATACTAGTCTCGAACTCGGGCGGCCTTATCCTCATTTTGACGGCCCAATCGACTAGGAACATGTTCAGAATACACAGCGACTATTAGATGTGTTTCATGATAGCCGTCATACCCACTATCACATCTAACATACGCTTTAGTGTAATCTAGGTCTTTACTCAACACAATTGTAAATCATTACACACATAATGAAAGTAAAGAATACCATAAAAGAATGCGAATATCATATATAAAGATCGTTTGTACAAGAGTCAATAAAACCCACATGCCACAAGTTGGCTAGTTGGGCATCTACTCTAACAGATTCTGCACCTCCATCAGACTCTCCTTAATATCAACTGCTTTATCCACAGCCTCAGCATACGTCGCAGGGGAACCAGCTAACACCATACGGAATGACACGGGCCTCAACCCTCTCAAAAACTTGTTCATATTCATCCTCTCCTGGTTCGCAACATGGGGAACATACGACAACAACGAAGAAAACTGCCTGGCATACTCGGCCATCCTCAAGTTCCCTTGCTTCAGATTGTCGAACTCCCGCTCATGATTGTTATAGAAAGACTCAGGGGTATACTCCTGTCGAAAAGCTGCACAGAAGCTCTCCTAAGAAATCAAAACTCCAGTCTCTCTCATGACACGAGAAGTACCCTTCCACCAGCGTTGAGCATGCTCTCTCAACTGCAACACGGATAACTTCAGCCTCCTCTCTGGAGAGTACTCCACCGCGTCAAACAAATCTTCCATGTTCTCAAGCCATCCTTCAGCCAACAGACCAGCCTCGACACCAGTAAATGTCGGGGCATTCATCCTCTGGAACCTAGCCAACACTAGCTCCATCTCTCCAATCTGTCGAGTTACATCATCCACCTCTGGCTGTCTAGCGCGTCGGTGCAAAGGTATCTCCTGCTGCTCAACATCCTCATCATTGTCCGGGGCTCTAGACTCCCCATCTAGCTGCCTAACAATCCTACTCCTACCTCTCCTCAGCGGAATCTACCAAAACTCAGAGTTAAGAACAAGTAGATATATCACAGAGGCAAATAATCAAATCACACAATCACAGAGTCAGTCAAAATCAAAACTCAAACTCTGTGCCTAGACTCAAGTGTGATAAAAAGAAATGAGCTTATCCTAGTTTAAGCTCTGATACCAAAAATGTCAGGCCCAGTGCGCTAATACATCAATCAGTCACAACTATGCGGAAGCATCATAAAAATATGGGCTAAAAATTTCCGAATAGCCTGATCCAATATCATTCAAAATACATTCATACTCAAAATAAGAGTTTAACTCAAAACTCATAAAACATACGATAAAACAAGTAGTAAATCAACTAAAGATCCCCCAATTAAACAAAGGCGCAGGACATCCCCTGGATCAATATAATATATATCAATACAACTGGGACTCAAATCAAAAAGGGGATCGACCAGCTGAAGCTCCAATCTACACAGCCTGGTTACCTGAAGAACCTGTACTGGCCAACGCCGACCAAAACAGCCCAAAACAGGGAAAATAAACGAGGTCAAACCTCAGTACGAAGAGCACAATAAAAGCATCTATGTTATCATTCAATGCAATATCTCAATTGTGTAATGCATGAAAGGGGCTACCAAGGATCATCGGTAGACAAGGCACAACGACTCAACTGTGCAGATCTCATCAATCATCATCATCTTGTGATCTTCAGGTGCGACGACTCATCCGACCATCACAAGACAGAGTGGTATTCAGGCACGACGACTCATCCGGACACCACATCATAAGTAGCGTTGGACCTTTCAGGCGCGACGACTCAGCCGGCCGATCACAACGTGCAAAGGAATTCAGCTCTCAAAGGAATCAGGCTCAATATGTATGCGTGAATGCACAACAGACTCATGCTTAAAATTCATACATATATTTCACGCACAAAACAAATATGAGCACAGAATCATCATACAATCAACACAAGTCACAGCAGCTAATACACGAAAGAAATATCCCAAAGCTGATAATAATGCTGCTAAAATCTAGCTCAATTCGTACCTCAATTCAGCTTCTACCTCAACAAATCTTACAAAAACAAGGGCGCAGCAACCAGCACAAGTCTACTGCCCTAACAACTTCACAACGAACTCAACAGAAGCCACTACCAGCTCAAATCTGTTAAGATATCTCAATGTCAACTCAAATCTGAACTCACAAAGCTTAAATTCTAAAGCCTCGTAGCTTACTCAGCTACCTCAACTCTACAGAGCACCACTTAGCTCTCAACGAAGCTTAAAATGGAAAGAAATCACTTACCCAAAGCTGCTAAAGAACAGAAGAACTATGGTTACACAATCGCGATGATACCCGAACACTGCCACAACTTCATGCTCCTCAAATCCGACGACTCCAGTCTCCAAACTGGTCTAAATCAAACGCTCTAAATAAGACGAGCTCAGAGCTACCAATCTTGCTCCAAATGGCGGCGTAAAATGACGGCAATCGATGGAAATAGGGTTCAGATGAACAGTACCAATCGAGAGTTATCGGGATGAAGATAAGAAATATCATGTTCGAAAATACTCTAAGTGTTGATCGACACTTAGCTTAAATTCCCCAAGTCCATGCTACAGTGAAAAAGTCAATCACTAGGAAATCCAGATCTTATCGCTAAAATAGAAGTCCCTCAAATCTGGTCTCAGCTTTCACTCACCCTGACTACGCTATCTCAGATCTGACTCTCCAAACAAAACACGCGCTTCTAATCAAAACGGTGTCGCGCTACTTAACAAAACGATATACATAGGGTCCCGCTCTCACAACAGATCCCGCTAACGCTAATCCAGACTTGACCAAATAGACGCTCACATCTGTTCACGCCCGCTAAACAGATTTCACTTACCAGTGTCAAATCTGAATACTCGATACGACATCGCATTACCTCTTACAACACCATAACTGACTAGCACCTCAAACGACAGCGTTCACGCAAACACGCGAGGACAGATCTGAACATCTAGATTTCACTCAAATCTGAAATTCTGAAAATCACCAGATCCTCTCATCTGAAAACCCGATAATCAGAAACTCAATTAGCTAATCTTAATCCAAATCTGATTAACTAATAAATCGTACTTAACAATTTCTAGTCCTCACATCTGATATGATTTCTACTTTATAGATGCTCTTCGTACTGAGTTTTGACCTCGGTTTATTTTTCCCTCTTTTGGGCTGCTTTGGTTTGTGTTGGCCTTTGCAGGGTCTTTAGGTAATCCAGCTGGACCCAGTGGAGCGTCGGCTGGTAGATCCCCATTTTGAGTCCCTATTATATATTATGTATTATATTATTGAACCAGGGGATGCCCTGCGTGAATATCATCTTTTGGGGATCTGTTTTTGTTGTGATATTTGGATGTTTCACCATTGCTGTTGTTGTTTGGGTTTTTGAGTTAAAATCCGTATTTTGATTATGTTCGTATTTTAAGAGATAATTTTAGTTTAGGCCCAAACGAAAATTTTTAGCCCATATTTTATGCTTCCATGTAATTAAGATTAATTGAGTAATTAATCGCTGATTTAGCGCACCGGGCATGACAACTAACCCTAGCGCGAGCGGTTATGGGACGGAACAACTCTGAGCTCTTGGAATAGCGAGGGATGGAAAACAGATTAGAGGTGCACGAGCTGGTGGTACTGTGTGGACCGGCCCGATTCATGATCTTGGAGTAGATCGGTACGGTTTATGGATTCGAGCTTAGGCAGAGCTGGATGTATGTGAGCTGGTCTACGTATGCGTAATCTGTTTGTCCCGAGCTGGATACGACGCAACGTCGTTTGGCGACATCAGCTTAAATGCTAGTTGCTGGAGTTGACCAGCGTGATCTGTTGGTTGCCCGAGCTGATAGGTTTGCGGGAACTGATACGCAATTTTGATATGTCGAAGTGGCGTAATCTGTTGGGTTCAAGATTTTATCTGTGCGTATTTTCTGAGCTCTACGCTGGATATGCGTGATATGTTTGTCCTGAGCTGGACTCCTGTGCGACGTCGTTTGGTGGTCGCGAGCTGGTATAGCATAGAGTAGTCAAATCTGGTGTAGTGTTAAGATCTGAGTTGGTTGACTTTCATTGTAGCGTTGATTGGGAGATTAAATATAAGTATCGACAAACACTTAGCCAATTTCAGATCCGATATTCCCTATCTTCTTTCCAGAGAGATTTCGATACGTACTATTCCCCAAACCCTTACTGTTCATCGTACTCGATTTTTCCGATTGTCGTCGATTTACGCTGCCGTTTGGAGCAAGGTTGGTGGTGCTGGGTTCCTCTCTCCAAGACCTTTCGTTTGATACGACTTTGGAGCCTTGGGTCGACTTGTCGAGTGGGTTCTATGTGGTTGAAGCATTCGAACATTTTCGCGATTTCTTAGCCGATAGTTTTCCCGTTTAGCTTGAGCTCTTGGGTAAGCGTTGGTTAGTATTTTACATTTCGTTTAGAGCTTATTTTACATTTCGTTTAGAGCTGGTTATCGTGTTTGAGGTGTCGGTTTGAGTTGGGTGAGTTGATAGCTCCCAGCTCTGTTCCGTTGAGATTGTCTCTGAGCTGTTTAAGTATTGCTGAGCAGGTTGTAGCTACGGAATGATTCAAGCTATTCTGTTGAGTTCGCTGTGAGCTGGTAAGGTAGTAGACTTGCACGTGTTGTTGGTGCTGTGTTCTTGTCCTCGTGCGATCTTTTGAGGTAGTAGCCGTGAAGGGTTGAGGTACGAGTGAGCTCATTTTAGCTGCTTTAATATCAGCTTGAGAATATTTCCATTCGTGTATGAGCTGCTGTGATTTATGTGTTAGGTGAATATGCTTGATTGGTTGGTTTACGATGATGATTATTGTGCTCTTAATTGCTTATGTGTGTGAATTATATGTATGGCTGTAAGCATGATTCTGGTTGGCATTCACGTATAGCATATTGAGCCTGCATTCTTTGAGACCTGATAATCGCTGAGTCACGATTTTTCATCTGAGTCACCGTGCCGAGAATCATTGTCGTCACTGAGTCGTGATAGCAAGCTGAGTCGCTGTGATTTGGATTCTGATTGATTATTGAGATTTTTTTTATTGCATAGCTGAGTCATTGTGCCTTGCTTACCGATGATTCTTTGTAGCCCCATGCATCGCATGTTTGAAATATTGCATGTCTGATATGATTGTTGCTTTATCGATGCTCTTCGTACTGAGGTTTGACCTCGTGTTATTTTCCTTTTTGGGCTGCTTTGGTCTGTGTTGGCCTTTGCAGGGTCTTCAAGTAATCCAGATGGACCGAGAGGAGCGTCGGCTGATAGATCCATATTTTGAGTCCCAGTTATATATTATGTATTGAAATATTGAACCAGGGGATGCCCTGAGTGAATACTGTAACTAGGGGATCTGTATTTGTTGTTATACTTGGATATGTTCAGTGTGGCTACTGCTGTTGTTTGGATTTTTGAATTAAAATCCGTACTTTGATTATGTTCGTACTTTAAATGATATTTCCAGTTCAGACCCAAATGAAAAATCTTAGCCCATATTTGATGCTTCCATAAAATTATGATTAATTGGGTAAGTAATCTATGCTTTAGCGCACCAGACCTGACATTTTGGTGTCAGAGCTTAAATTGGGATAAGATCAATTCTTTTCCATCACACTTGAGTCTAGGCACAGAGTTTGAGATTTTGTTTGTGATTGACTCTGTGATTTTTATGATTGTTATCTGCCTCTGTGAATTATCTGATTTTGGTTCTTACCTTTGAGCGTTGGTAGATGCCGCCGAGGAGAGGTAGAAGTAGAACCGCTAGGCAGGTGGTTGGGGAGTCTAGAGCCCCGGAGAGCGATGAGGATGTTGCTTAGCATAGTGTGCCTTTGCGTCGTCGAGCTAGACATGCAGAGGTTGAGGTGGAGGATGTGAGTAAGCAAATTGGTGAGATGGAACTGGTGTTGGCTAGGTTTCAGTGGACGAATCGTCCTGTTTTTACTGGAGCCGATGTCAGGCCTCTTGCACGACACAGAGTTAAATCACGTAAAACATAGCGGAAGCACTTTAAAAAGTGGCTAAAATTTTTCGCTTTTGGCCTGACAAAGAAAACATAATTTTAAAATACCACGATACCTCAAAATATCCCAGTTTGATAAAGATACACAACGCAAAAAGCCCTAATATAACAGTACAACATTAAACAAGTATCAGTCAACCAATACAACGATAGAATACACAAAGCACAGGACACTCCCTGGATAATAGAACTGATACATATATGCTATACGCTAACTGGGACACTCTAAACACAATCCGGGGCACCTCCAGCTGGATCAACACCAAGACCAGCGGAATAACCTGGGAAACCTGAAAAACAAGCAGGCTAACAAAACAACCAGCCCCAGTGGGACATGGGGTCAAACCCGGGTACAAAGAGCAGCATAATACAGCAAAAGGATACAGCATGCAATGTATCATGTCGTGCAAATGCATGAGCGATACAAAGATCATCGGTAACAACCGGAAGGCCAAACGAACAGGAAACAAAAACTCTGACACATTACCTAGTTTCGGAAGCGACCCGATCGCACCCATTGGAAAATAGAGTGGCTCATCGTCAACACACGCGCGGGCACCACCCGCCGGGTTGCACGGAATAGCTAGTGGAAACGCAACCACCCGCCAACCTCTATCCAGGTCACTGCAACTGAGGGCTATGAGAACGGCTCACCGCACCCTCCAGATGCACTCAATCGTGGTTATGCAACACCGCACCGCACCACAAGAGAAGAGCTCCAACAGAGCAACATGTATATATATAGCATGGCTGTCAAAGAAATCAAGGACCCAATATGCTATGCAGATGCATTACAATGCTCAACATGAAATGGATGCTTGCAATGCCAATAACTACATACAACAACATACTGTAATACGCATATATGGCCGCACAACAAGAATATAACCATGCAGGATACAACAAACTCAAGCTAAAACAAGCAATAAGCACGACAATTCAGCCAATAGACATTATAGAATAAACACAACTACGCCTCAACACCAAAACCAGACGCAGCTGTACAATACATACATAACACATTCCTATGCCTATCTCGAAGCTGAATTACAAGCTCAATTCGTACCTTTACACGGCAACTACCTCAACCAGATTCCAACAAGGCACGGTACCAACAACCTGCTCAACTATGCTTCCTCACGAGTTCACTGCAAAACTCCACAAAGCTGCTCAAAGGTTCGAATCTGTTAAAGCATCTAGCAAATCAGTTCAACAACTGAATTTCTAAACATCACAACCTACGGCCAAGAGCTGAAACCTGGTCCTATTACTATATCGAAACTCAATAGTAGGACCTACGCTTAGAAATGGCAAGAAATCACTTACCCTGAAGCTCACCCAGACCTGGAGAGCTATCGAATGGAAAAACAAAGACGCACGAACCTGCTAAACAATACACACAAGATCTCAGGAATGCTAACAGGAAGTCACGGCGATTCACAGTTTGGGGAACAAAGCTTAACCAGCAACTAACCTTCCTAATAACTCAACAGGAAGTTTAAATAACGACTAGAGGTAAAATCTTAACGACTAATTCGAAGTTCTACCTGCCTACATGAACGCACGAACGAGACAGCAACTTCGCAATTTCGCTCCAGCCAACCACAACCCCTAAAAGAGCTATCAAACGATGCGCCGCAACAAGGGGAGTCCAAAACCACCACCCTTTTTTCCAACAGATCCGTCAATCGCCGGAAAATAACGGAAAACCAGCACGGTGAACAGTGCTCTAGGGTTCGCAACGAAGAATGAAATCGGGAAAAGATATCTCTAAGTATGGAATCTGATAAAATGATCGAAGGCCAAAGCTTCTAATATATATATACACGCGAGAAATCTACTTAAAAACATACACCGACAAAAACAGCTTCCAACGCCATGAACATAAATCACAAGCTGCCAACAGCAATGTGAACAGTACGCAGCTGCTGATGAAGGAAGGTCCATTGACAATTTCAGCAGACGCCAAAAACTAAAACACAACAGATTCCTCAACAGTTCGAAGCTCACGCCAGCAACCGCAATACAACACAACGAGCGCTAATCAAAACGACGTCGCTCCAGACACGTCAGCAAATCTGATCAAAGCGCTACGCTACAACAGAATCCATATAAAGCCAATACTATGTCGCGCAACCCACGTCATCATATCTGATGAACTAAACGCCCGCAACAGCGATCGCTAGCGCTAAAACAATACGGAGTCGTCTCCACTAATATAAACGACAGCGTTTTTTGCACTCGCTACAGGAACTTGCTGCGAACAGATATTACCAACAAAACCAGTCGACAACGCTGTTCACTCAACCAGCGACTGAATTCTCAAACAACGCTAAGCAAAACGGTGTCGCATCATCTTAACCAAACAACATCGTACAGGACACGTCATCATATCTGTCGACAGCTGATCGCTACTAGAGGAAACACACCAACCGCTGAACTCCCAAAACGACGTAGTTTCGATCCCCCACTAAGAAACACGTTAACAAACCCAACAGCTGGTTCCTGTTTTACCAAAACGTCGTCGCTTCAGGGTTCTATAACGCTGTCTGATCCTAACAATCCTTAAATCAAAACGCAATGTCTGATATAATACACGCAATCAACAGATTCCTACTGTTCACTAAGTCAAACGACGACGTTTTGAAATTAACAGAAAAACACGCGAGCAGACTCTAGCGCTAAACCAACGACGACGACGTATCCAAGCCATCTGAATGCCACAAAACGATAGTGTATTGCCTCACGCAACAAATACACGATGCAAGCATCCAAGTGCCCAGCAATAACAGATTTCTCGTACAAATCTGAACAGATCTCACCTAATCGCTACTCGAAAATATTCAAACTTTCCAGAGTTGCTCCAAACATGAAATCTGACCCAAAAATATTCGCAAAGCCTTCCAACGGAACGCTGATCAACCAGATTTCTCCACACACAAATCTGAATTCTTAAAATCCGATTAAATTAACTCCATTAATCTTCTTAAACTTGAGGGTCTCACATCTCTCTCCACCTTAAAAGATTTCGTCCTCGAAATCAAACAACAACTCCGGAAATTTAAGCTATATACAGAACACTCAAAGATACTCCAACTCCATCCCAAAGTATACTAACCGAGAGTTCAAGGTAACGGGAAAACACAACTAAAAGAACTCAACTGCTGAGAAACAGCAACAAGCAATTAGCTACAGAAATCTGACTCAACACTTGCAGTATATACGAAGATTTTGGTTCACTTCCTCAACATAAACATGCCATGCAAAGAGAATAGTTCATGTTGGTACTGCCAGCTTAAAACAGAAACAAACCTTGCTACGATCTCCGAAAGATCAAACATAACGAGGAGCTCATTGCAACTACACTGCTATGCCAACAACAGCTGAAAATTAAAGGCCAAGTCACAACGTGCACTGTCTAGAAGGGTTCGACAAAAGAACAACCAGTTACCAACTGGGTAAGGATGAAACTTGAATCCGAAGGAAACAAAACACAAGAATGAAAGACCGTTCCAAAGAGGATGAGGGCACGCTCCACTCATCATAGTTCTGTCCCTCAGTATTCCTTCTTCTTACATGTCCATTCCCTCTGCAATGCAACCCAGATAAGGTAACAATCTATCACTGTTTCTCCCTTCCAACTAAGATTCTTACTGGCCAAACAGTCTGATTTAGGGTCCAGTCCTGCTCATTCCATCAGTATTTACACAAAAGAAAGATCTGATTCGTAATTCTCTCGGCTTGGACACATAAAACACTCCACGTGTCTATAACAACATAGCCGGTAATCACAAATTGCTCACCGAAGATCCAATTTTATCCCAAAACACTCAAACCAACTGATGAATCTAAGAGCTAACCTACCCTTCAATCTCAAATTCAGCGTAAACCAAGAAGGAGAACTCACAAGAAGCACCTGGTTCACAACTGAGGTTCAAAATTCCACGCTTAAAAGCAAAATCTGGTCAAAAGGTCACGCTCACCCTTTGCTCTCGATGAAACCAGATCTTTTAGGTCATCCACCTACTACACAACCTCTGATGAAAACCACTAAATTCCTCACTTTATTCTAATCGCTAAGAAAAATTTGTACTTCCCACCGTACAAAATCTCAATGAAGGTTATACCAAACCTCACTTGGCAATGAATTCCACACGCAAACTCTGCCAATTCTCGAGATGGTCTCCCGGATTAAGCATCTGATCCGAGAAAATCGATAAACTCGCAGTCCCTCAAGACCCAAAAACATCCACAGACTTTTCCAACTTCGGAGCAAAAAGCTTAGAGTACTTACCAGCCATCATAGACACCAGAAAACTATGCAATCTCGCAACAGGATCACCACAAAATCCTCTTGCGAGTTCCTAGCATAAGCATTAGCACAAGGACAAAATGGGCTGATATAGACAATCCAACAATCATACTTTTACTACCCGCGCTAAACTGACACTCGGAACCAACAAGGAAGCTCTACAAAAACTACCAAATGCTCGAAGGCATCTTGTATATACCCAACGCTACTAGCACTGCTGGATGGTCCTTCCAACAAATCATCAGTAGCGAGCTTCTCTCACGCAGGCAGACATTAAACTCACATCTGAAATATTTAACTAGCTCCAACCAAAAACAATATCACGCGAACAAGCCTAACTGAGTGAAGACAGAACTCGCTAATCGCTCTCCACCTTAAAATGCACGCCAGAACTCCAAAGTAACCACAACAACTTCTAGCGCCAAGACAAAGGTGGGGCATCTCATCTAGCAAGGTCTCCACTAATCAGAAAACACCTATGCCTCGCAGAATACAATGGAAGGGACTACAACCGAAACAGGGAGTCGACAGGAGCTCAAAAACTCAAGGCTGATCAACAATCGAAAGCAAAGATCAACGAACAGATGTAGCCAAAGTGCGTGTACAAGCGTATGAGGATCACCCGCTCAACTTTACACCACACCCGAATACCAGATGCATCAAATAGCTCAACCTGCCATTGCCGAACCCATGAACTGTGGTAGTTAACCACTCGGCACATGAGGGCTAACAGATCCCAGCAGGGAGATGAGAGTGCGGTATCACCGCTCGCCCTCTCATCCTGGTAAAAAAACAAACAGCAACAACAAAGCACGACTACAACAGTTGAATCGAACAAGATATGACAAATCACGGTTATACAAACCGGAGTTCAACAGCTGGATACGTGCAACTCGTAAAACAACTCAACAACTGGGAACATAAACAGCAGAAATAAAAATGGAGTTCAAAATACCGCAATTCTGCTGTCCGGACCAAAGGAATCAAAGAGGATACGCACAGTACTAAAGATTACAAGGAAATCGGGAGAATCTCAACTGAAACACATGAGGGAAGAAACCCTCGACACACCAATCCAAATCTGCAGTTCGGACATCGCATCACAAACAAGTAACAGCTATCCTCTTGACAAAGGGAATCTAAACACTCCCAAAACAAAAAACTTCTCTACCGGCAGGGGAAACAAAGACACGGCATCACACAAACAACATGGGGCGGAAACAACCCTCGCGCACCACCAAAACAATGAAATACAATCACAACTAGTGCGATGCTCACACGTCAAACTAAACTCACATAGAGTTAACAAGTAAAGTACAACTACCTGCACAACCTCCTCCGGTCAAGACATCATCTCGCTCCTCGGCTGTTGCATCCACCTGCGTTGGCTGAAGTCCTGATCGCTGGGACTGAAAAGGATGATACGATCGCCTTGAAGAACTTCTAGTCACATCCCGCTGTTCCAAAGTAGGACAAACTCTAGCAAAGTGCCCAACCTGACCACAATTGTTGCAAGCGCCTCGCACTCCAACGCATTGAGAAGGTTTATGCTTACCCCCACACTGGCCACAGAAAGCCGTAGTCGACCTCGCTCCACTAGAAGCACCAGAACTCGAAGAACTTGAACTGGATCTCTTAAATTGCCTTCCTATAGGTCTAAACCTCAGACGAATCAAAGACTGTGGTGTCACAGAAGGCTGGGATGACGACGTTCCAGATGGCACAGGATCCATGCTTTGTCCTGTTGACTGCTGAACTCGAGTCTATCCAACTACAAGGCTTTCCATCAAGTCAACGGCTCTGTTGACAGCACTAGCAAGAGAGTGAAAGGCTGAAGACTGACTCTCACTATATCATAAAGGAACACTCGGTTGAGAGGAATCCTCTCTATCAGCACTAACCAGAGTCCTCGAATCGACCACCACTTGCCTATTAGCTCTACCTCTCCTCTTAGGCGGCATCTCTACAAGACACTCAAAGGTAAGCACACAAGCAAGTAATTCAAGTAGTCAAGCACAAAAAAAAGAACAACTACTGTGCCTAGACTCACATGTGATCAAAGAAATCGAGCTTATCCCAGTTTAAGCTCTGATACCAAAAATGTCAGGCCTCGTGCACGACACAGAGTTAAATCACGTAAAACATAGCGGAAGCACTTTAAAAAGTGGCTAAAATTTTTCGCTTTTGGCCTGACAAAGAAAACATAATTTTAAAATACCACGATACCTCAAAATATCCCAGTTTGATAAAGATACACAACGCAAAAAAAGCCCTAATATAACAGTACAACATTAAACAAGTATCAGTCAACCAATACAATGATAGAATACACAAAGCACAGGACACTCCCCGGCTAATAGAACTGATACATATATGCTATACGCTAACTGGGACACTCTAAACACAATCCGGGGCACCTCCAGCTGGATCAACACCAAGACCAGCGGAATAACCTGGGAAACCTGAAAAACAAGCAGGCCAACAAAACAACCAGCCCCAGTGGGACAAGGGGTCAAACCCCGGTACAAAGAGCACCATAATACAGCAAAAGGATACAGCATGCAATGTATCATGTCGTGCAAATGCATGAGCGATACAAAGATCATCGGTAACAACCGGAAGGCCAAACGAACAGGAAACAACAACTCTGACACATCACCGAGTTTCGGAAGCGACCCGATCGCACCCAGTGGAAAATATAGTGGCTCATCGTCAACACACGTGCGGGCGCCACCCACCGGGTTGCACGGAATAGCTAGTGGAAACACAACCACCAGCCAACCTCTATCCAGGTCACTGCAACTGAGGGCTATGAGAACGGCTCACCGCACCCTCCAGATGTACTCAATCGTGGTTATGCAACACCGCACCACACCACGAGATAAGAGCTCCAACAGAGCAACATGTATATATATAGCATGGCAGTCAAAGAAATCAAGGGCCCAATATGCTATGCAGATGCATTACAATGCTCAACATGAAATGGATGCTTGCAATGCCAATAAATACATACAACAACATACTGTAATACGCATATATGGCCGCACAACAAGAATATAACCATGCAGGATACAACAAACTCAAGCTACAACAAGCAATAAGCACGACAATTCAGCCAATAGACATTATAGAATACACACAACTACGCCTCAACACCAAAACCAGACGCAGCTGTACAATACACACATAACACATTCCCATTCCTATCTCGAAGCTGAATTACAAGCTCAATTCGTACCTTTACACGGCAACTACCTCAACCAGATTCCAACAAGGCACGGTACCAACAATCTGCTCAACTATGCTTACTCACGAGTTCACTGCAAAACTCCACGAAGCTGCTCAAAGGTTCGAATCTGTTAAAGCATCTAGAAAATCAGTTCAACAACTGAATTTCTAAACATCACAACCTACGGCCAAGAGCTGAAACCTGGTCCTATTACTATATCGAAACTCAATAGTAGGACCTACGCTTAGAAATGGCAAGAAATCACTTACCCTGAAGCTCACCCAGACCTGGATAGCTATCGAATGGAAAAACAAAGACGCACGAACCTGCTAAACAATACACACAAGATCTCAGGAATGCTAACAGGAAGTCACGGCGATTCACAGTTTGGGGAACAAAGCTTAACCAGCAACTAACCTTCCTAATAACTCAACAGGAAGTTTAAATAACGACTAGAGGTAAAATCTTAACGACTAATTCGAAGTTCTACCTGCCTACACGAACGCACGAACGAGGCAGCAACTTCGCAATTTCTCTCCAGCCAACCACAGCCCCTAAAAGAGCTATCAAACGATGCGCCGCAACAAGGGGAATCCAAAAGCACCACCCTTTTTCCAACAGATCCGTCAATCGTCGGAAAATAACGGAAAACCAGCACGTGAACAGTGCTCTAGGGTTCGCGATGAAGAATGAAATCGGGAAAAGATATCTCTAAGTATGGAATCTGATAAAATGATCGAAGGCCAAAGCTTCTAATATATATATACACGCGAGAAATCTGCTTAAAAACATACACCGACAAAAACAGCTTCCAACGCCATGAACATAAATCACAAGCTGCCAACAGCAATGTGAACAGTACGCAGCTGCTGATGAAGGAAGGTCCATTGACAATTTCAGCAGACGCCAAAAACTAAAACACAACAGATTCCTCAACAGTTCGAAGCTCACGCCAGCAACCGCAATGCAACACAACGAGCGCTAATCAAAACGACGTCGCTCCAGACACGTCAGCAAATCTGATCAAAGCGCTACGCTACAACAGAATCCATATAAAGCCAATACGACGTCGCACAACCCACGTCATCATATCTGATGAACTAAACGCCCGCAACAGCGATCGCTAGCGCTAAAACAATACGGCGTCGTCTCCACTAATATAAACGACGGTGTTTTTGCACTCGCTACTGGAACTTGCTGCGAACAGATATTACCAACAAAACCAGTCGACAATGCTATTCACTCAACCAGCGATGGAATTCTCAAACAACGCTAAGCAAAACGGCGTCGTATCATCTTAACCAAACGACATTGTACAGGACACGTCATCATATCTGTCGACAGCTGATCGCTACTAGAGGAAACACACCAACCGTTGAACTCCCAAAACGACGTAGTTTGATCCCCCACTAAGAAACACGTTAACAAACCCAACAGCTGGTTCCTGTTTTACCAAAACATCGTCGCTCCAGGGTTCTATAACGTTGTCTGCTGATCCTAACGACCCTTAAATCAAAACACAACGTCTGATATAATACACGCGATCAACAGATTCCTACTGTTCACTAAGTCAAACGACGACGTTTTGAAATTAACACAAAAACATGCGAGCAGACTCTAGCGCTAAACCCACAACGAAGACATATCCAAGAAGAGTATTGCCTCACGCAACAAATACACGATGCAAGCATCCAAGCGCCTAGCAATAATAGATTTATCATACAAATCTGAACAGATCTCACCTGATCGCTACTCGAAAATATTCAAACTTTCCAGAGTTGCTCCAAACATGAAATATGACCCAAAAATATTCGCAAAGCCTTCCAACGGAACGCTGATCAACCATATTTGTCCACACACAAATCTGAATTCTTAAAATCCGATTAATTAACTCTATTAATCTTATTAAACTTGAGGGTCTCACAGCCGAGGGTGGTCTGATGGCTGAAGGCTGTTGGAGCATATGGAGGAGTTGTTTGACACGGTGGAGTATTCTCAGGAGAGGATACTGAAGTTTGCTGTTTTGCAGTTGAGGGATCATGCTCGACGCTGGTGGAAGGGTACTTCCCGAGTCATGAGAGAGAGTGGAGTTTTGATTTCTTGGTAGAGCTTCTGTGCAACTTTTCGTCAGGAGTATACCCCTGAGTCGTACTATAATAACCGTGAGAGGGAGTTTGATAATCCGAAACAAGGGAACATGAGGGTAGCCGAGTACGCTAGATAGTTTTCCTCGCTTCTGTCGTATGTCCCCACATTGCTATCCAGGAGAGGATGAAGAGGAACAAGTTTCTGAGAGGGTTGAGGCTCGAGTTGTTCCGTATGGTGCTAGCTTGTTCTCCTGTGACTTATGCTGAGGCAGTGGATAGGGCGATGAACATTGAGGAGAGTCTTTTGGAAGCGTAGAATCAGGTTCAACCGACAGCTGGACGCAGTTTCCAACCCGTGCAAGAAGGGACGCATTCTTTTCAACCTCCTCAAACGTCGCAGCAATCAAATCTCCAGAGGTTCAAACCTCGAGGAAAGCAGTTCAAAAGACGGTCAAATTAAAGTTCTTATGGTTCTGTTAGTTCTGGCGGTAGTGGTTCTAGAGCAGTGTGGATGTAGGCATATGACTTCTCAGTATCGTGGAGTTCAGGGTCTTTGTCATAGGTGTGGACAGCCTGTACATTTAGCTAGAGTTTGTCCTTTGATGGGAGGACAACCCTCAAATCAGTCACAGAAAGGTTCAGCTGGTGGTTCTTTGCAGAGACCGCAACCTTTTGTCCAGTTCCAACTATCAGGATTCCAACCACAAGAACCATCTAGGTTCGGAGGATCTTCTAGACCTCATTTTTTGGGACCTTAGCAAGCTCAAGTGAATTCTTTGACGAGGGAGCAAGCTGAAGATATTCCTGGAGGAGTTATTGCAGGTACTTGTACTATCTTTGACTTTCCTGCACAAGTTTTGTTTGATACTGGAGCATCACACTCATTTATATCTGATATGTTTGTATATGAGTGTGGGTTGAGTTCTACCCCACTGTGTGATGTCGTATCTGTTTCTACTCCTGCTGGTGTGTGGTTGTTGTCCCGTGAGGTGGTTGTGGATTGTGTGATTCGATTTGATCAGAATGTTCTGGTGACAAATTTGATTTCTCTAGAGATTAGAGAGTTTGATTGCATCTTGGGTTGGATGTGTTGTTTGTTTATAGAGCGACTGTTGATTGTTTCCATGGTGTAGTGGGGTTTAGACCTCAATTCGGGAAAAAGTGGGACTTCTACGGTGCTGATTCGCAATCGAAGATCCACTAGTGTCAGCCATGGAGATGTTTAGTCTGTTGTCGCTAGAAAATTTAGGGTTCATTATTATGCCCTGGATGTCTCCAAAGAGTCATGACTGGAATTGACTGACATTCCTATTGTCCGAGAGTTCCCAGAAATTTTTTCGGATGAGATTCCTGGATTCCCTCCGAGACGATAGATTGATTTCAGCATGAAGTTGGTGCCAGTGACCGCCCTGATTTTGAGAGCTCCATATCTGTTGGCGCCAACTGAGTTGAAGGAACCTAAGGACCAGTTACGTGACATTCTATAGAAGGGATTTATTAGGCCGAGTATGTCACATTGGGGAGCTCTGATTCTTTTCATGAAGAAGAAAGATGGATCTATGAGGATGTGTGTTGAATTTTGGCAACTGAATAAGGCAACGATCAAGAACAAGTACCCGTTGCCAAGAATTGATGATCTTTTTGATCAACTGCAGGGATCGACAGTGTACTCCAAGATTGATCTAGGATCTGGTTATCATCAGTTGCGGATTAGAGACGCTGATGTGTCGAAGACGGCTTTCCGGACTAGATACAAGCATATGAGTTTCTTGTGATGCCGTTTGGATTGACGAATGCCCCTGCTGTCTTCATGGATTTTATGAACCACGTCTTTAGTGAATATATCGATCGTTTTGTGATTGTCTTCATAGACGCCATCTTGGTGTATTCGAGGAGCTATAGGGAGCATAAGGAGCACTTGAGACTGGTGTTGCAGAGATTGAGAGACTCACAGCTCTATGCGAAGTTCAGTAAGTGTGACTTTTGGTTCGATAAAGTAATATTTTTGGGTCATGTCATATCTGCACAAGGTATTTCGATGGATCCTAGTAAGGTCAAAGCAGTTCTTAACTGGGAGCGACCTAGGAATGATTCGGAGATCCGTAGTTTCTTGGATTTGGTTGGATATTACAGACGTTTCATTGAGGGTTTTTCTTCAATAGCCAATCCGATGACGCAGTTGACCCAGAAGGATAGAAGATTTTTGTAGAAGGATATAAGATTTTTGGGATAGACGAGTGTGAGTCGAGTTTTAAATTACTGAAGGAGAAGTTGACTACTGCTCCTGTATTGGTTTTACCTTCGGGTTCTGGAGGTTTTATGGTTTGTTCTGATGCTTATCTGAGTGGTTTGGGTTGTGTATTGATGCAAAACGGGCGAGTGGTAGTTTATGCTTCTCGACAGTTGAAACCCCATGAGACGAGATACCCCGTTCACGATCTAGAGTTGGCTGCCATTGTTTTTTCCCAGAAGATCTGGAGTCAGTACCTGTATGGTGAGAAATTTATTGTATACACAGACCACAAGAGTTTGGAGTATATCTCCACTCAGTCAGATCTGAATATGAGACAGCGTCGTTGGATAGAGTTGCTCAAGGATTTTGACTGTGAGATTCAGTATCAACCTGGACGAATGAACTTAGTGGCAGATGCTCTGAGTAGGAAAGCCCAGCCTGCGATGTTAACATCTCTGAGTATATCCAAAGTCCATGAGGAATTGGGGACTTCTGGATGGAGTTTCAGCCAAATGATCAGTACTTTGTAGTTTTTTCCTTTCAGGTTGAACCACAGATTGTAGCGGACATTAAAGCAGCACAGAGGACTGACCCGTACATCCATGAGTTGAAGATAAAAGCCGAGAATGGTCAGTCAGAATATTTTACTGTTGCTTCTGATGGATGCCTGAGATTTCGTGGAAGACTTGTAGTTCTGAAACTGATCGATCTAAGAGAAACCATCATGAACAAAGCCCATTACAGTCGTTACAGTGTGCATCCGGGCAAGAAGAAGATGTATCATGCCTTGAAGTCGCACTACTAGTGGGAAGGCATGAGAAATGATATTTCTGGATTTGTAGCTCGATGTTTGAACTATCAACAGGTCAAGACTGATCGGATGAGACCTGGTGGATTGTTGCAGAGTTTAGAAGTGCCTCAATGGAATTGAGAGCACGCTGCCATAGATTTTGTGACTCATTAACCTCGTTCGAATAGGGGATGTGATGAGATTTGGGTGGTGATTGACAGGCTTTCGAATTCAGCCCATTTCATACCCTATGCTATGAGATGTTCCATGAAAAAGATGGCAAGACTATACGTTGATCATGTGGTTAGATTGCATGGAGTGCCGGTTTTGATAGTGTCTGATAGAGATCCAAGATTCACTTCCAGATTTTGGAGGGAGCTTGCAAGAAGCGATGGGTTCGAGATTGGCTATGAGTACAGCTTATCACCCTCAGATAGATGGCCAATCCAAGAGAACTATTCAGATTTTTAGGACATGTTGTGAGCAATTGTGATGGATTTCAGTGGTGGCTGGCATGATTCTTTATCCCTGATAGAATTTTCGTACAATAATAGCTACCAAGTGACTGTTGAGATGGCACCATTCGAGGCTTTGTACGATCGAAAGTGTAGATCGCCGATTTGTTGGGAAGAAGTTGGTGAGAGACAGATGTCTACCCCTGAGTTTGTGCAGCATATGAAGGATCAGGTTGAGCTGATTTGAAGCAGAATGAAGGCTGCACAAGATCGTCAAGATAGCTATGCTAACAAGAGGCGTAGGCCTTTGGAATTTCAGGTTGGTGATCGAGTGTTTCTAAAAGTTTCTCCATTAAAGAGCGTGATGAGTTTTAGGCCTAAGGGTAAGTTAGCTCCTACGTCTGTTGGCCCATTAGAGATTATTGAGATGATTGGATCCTTGGCGTATCGATTGCAACTGCCTACTGAGTTAGCAGCGATGCATGACGTGTTTCATGTATCAATGTTGAGGAAATATGAGCCAGATCCATCCCATGTGCTAAGGACCGATGAAGTTGAGCTGGATCCGACCTTGAGTTATGTTGAATATCCAGTGCGGGTTCTGGACAGAAAGGAGAAACAAGACTATTTCGTTGGTGATGGTCCAATGGAGCAAGCATGACAGAGAAGAAGTTACCTAGGAAGTTGAAGAAAAAATGAGACAGGAGGCCTCATCTATTTGAGCATGCGCATTATTAATTTAGGTAAATTTTAGCCTGCTGATTTGCGTGTTGAGTTGTTTTTGTACCTTAGTGAGTGACTTTGTTAGACATTGGGACATGCTGGACTGTTACGTATTTTAGTTTTTGTGGTTTTATGGTATTGTTTTGTTCTGATCTATAGTTATGGTTTGATTTTGAGGATGAAATCCTTTTCTAGTTGGGGAGATTGTGAGTATTAGAAATTGTTAGATGGTAATTCCTCAGTTAATTAGATCAAAATGAGGATTAACCAAGGGAGACATGAGCTGTCGGGTATTCAGCTTAAGGGAATTGGTCTAAGCTGATGATAATTTCAGATTGGACAAGAGCTGTGAAGGTTTTAGCTTTGGAGAGAAATGCCCAGTACGTGTAAGCTGTCCAATGTGTGATCTATTCTACTAACCGTAGCGCGAGCAGTATGGGATGGAACAACTCTGAGTTGTTGGAATAGAGAGGGATGGAAAACAGATTAGAGGTACGCGAGCTGGTGGTACTATGTGGATCGGCCCGGTTCGTAATCTTGGTGTAGACAGGTACGGTTTATGGATTCCAGCTTAGGCAAGAGCTGGATGTATGTGAGCTGGTCTATGTATGCGTAATCTATTTGTCCCGAGCTGGAGACAATGCAACGTCATTTGGCGACATCAGCTTAGACGCTGGTTGCTGGAGTTGACCCGCGTGATCTGTTGGTTGCACGAGCTGATCGGTGTGCGTGAACTAACGGTGATCTGTCGAAGTGGCATAATCTGTTGGATTCAAGAGCTGATCTGTTCGTATGTTCTGAGTTGTACGCTGGATATGCGTGATCTGTTTGTCCTGAGCTTAACTCATGTGCGACGTCGTTTGGTGGTCGCGAGCTGGTATTGCGTAGAGGAGTCAAATCTGGTGTAGTGCTAAGATCTGAGCTGGTTGACTTTCATTGTAGCGTTGACTGAGAGATTAAATATAAGTGTCGACAAAAACTTAGCCAATTTCAGACCCGATATTCCCTATCTTCTTTTCAGAGAGCTTTCGGTACGCACTATTCCCAAACCCTTACTGTTCATCGTACTCGATTTTTCCTATTGCCGTCGATTTACGCCTCCGTTTGGAGCAAGGCCGGTGGCGCTGGGTTCCTCTCTCCAAGAACTTTCGTTTGGTACAAATTTGGATCCTTGGGTCGACTTGTCGAGTGGGTGCGACGTGGTTGAAGCGTTCGAACATTTCACGATTTCTTGGCCGATAGTTTTCCCGTTTATCTTGAGCACTTGGGTAAGCATTGGTTAGTATTTTACATTTTGTTTAGAGCTGGTTGTCGTGTTTGAGGTGTTGGTTTGAGCTGGGTGAGTTGGTAGCTCCCAGCTCTGTTCCGTTGAGATTGTCTCTGAGATGTTTAAGTATGGCTGAGCAGGTTGTAGCTACGGAATGATTCGAGCTGTTCTGTTGAGTTCGTTGTGCGTTGGTTGGGCAGTAGACTTGCACGGGATGTTGGTGCTGTGTTCTTGTCCTCGTGCGATCTGTTGAGGTAGTAGCCGTGAAGGGTTGAGGTACGAGTGAGCTCATTTTAGCAACTTTAATATAAGCTTGAGAATATTTCCATTCGTGTATGAGCTGCTGTGATTTATGTTTTAGGTGAATCTGCTTGATTGGTTGGTTTACGATGATGATTATTGTGCTCTTAGTTGCTTATATGTGTGAATTATATGTATGGATGTAAGCATGATTCTTCTTGGCATTCACGCATAGCATATTGAGCCTTCATTATTTGAGACATGATAATCGCTGAGTCGCGATTTTCCGGCTGAGTCGCCGTCCGGAGAATCCATTGTCGTCACTGAGTCGTGATAGCCAGCTGAGTCACTGTTTCTGATTGATTATTGAGATTTTTTATTGCACAGCTGAGTCGTTGTGCCTTGCCTACGATGATTCTTGCTAGCCCTCATGCATCGCAAGTTTGAAATAGTGCATGTATGATATGATTGTTGCTTTATCGATGCTCTTCGTATGAGGTTTGACCTCGTTTTATTTTCCTTTCTGGCCTGCTTTGGTCTGTTTTGGCCTTTGCAGGGTCTTCAAGTAATCCAACTGGACCGAGAGGAGCGTCGATTGGTAGATCTCCATTTTGAGTCCCAGTTATATAGTATGTATTGAAATATTGAACCAGGGAATGCTCTGAGTGAATACTGTAACTGGGGGATCTATATTTGTTGTTATACTTGGATATGATCAGTGTGACTACTACTGTTGTTTGGATTTTTAATTAAAATCCGTACTTTGATTTTCGTACTTTAAATGATATTTCCAGTTCAGGCCCAAATGAAAACTTTTAGCCCATATTTGATGCTTCCGTATAATTATGATTAATTGAGTAATTAATCTATGCTTTAGCGCACCGGACCTGACAGTTTTATCGCTATAGTTTGCCTGAAAGATTTGCTATAGTGTAAGTTGAGGTGAGATTTCTTTTCAAAATACTAGGTTGTATGAAGATAGCCTAAAAGAAATGTTTTCGAGACGTTTTCCGATGAAAATGTCGTACTGGATGGTTAAGGGTGAGGTACTGAGCTAATAGACAAAGGTTGTCTAGTTAGGGCTCTGTCCTAATACACAGTGACTATTAGATGTGTTTCATGATAGCCGTCATACCCACTATCACATCTAACATACACTATAGTGCATTCTAGGTCTTTACTCAACGCAATTGTTAATCATCATACAACACAATGAAAGTAAAGAATGCCATAAATGAAATGCGAATATCATTTATAAAGATTGTCATATACAAGAGTCTATAAACCCACACACCACAAGTTGGCTAGTTGGGCATCTACTCTAACATCTAATAGTCACTGTGTATTCTGAACCTGTTCCTAGTCAATTGGGCCATCAAAAGAGGATCAGGGCCGCCCAAGTTTGAGACTAGCATCTGCGATGTGAAGTACCACGTTTCATTGGTAGGGAACATTGTGATGTTCTGAGCATGCAGATGGATGATTTTCCTGGCAAACTATCGAACTACCCTCGTTCGGATTCTCCAAGTGGTTACCATTTGTCGAGTGGAGATCCGAGGTCTTGGTTGTATGGATTAGTCCTTACTACTCGAAACATCATTGAGACTCTACGTGATTAGTCACCTCACTTTGACTCGTTTACCGACTCCATGAGGGTCATTAGGTGTTGAGATTGGGTGAGTTCACGAAGCATGTGGGAGTCGATGCCTTGTTGTCGAGGATTCACCGCTCGTCCTAGTGCATGGATATCCTATGCTATTTGAGGAGATAATAGTGTGACAAATATCTGGCAGAGTATTCTTGTGCTTCAGTGTAAATGAGTTTACCTGGTAGCACTAGCGATGTCTCTATTCTGATCTCCAAGATGTATGCATGGTTTTCGAATCTCTAACGACTCTCGATTTACCAATGGTCGTTGATTCGATCGGGATATATGAGTTGAAAGGACCGTACTATACGCTAACCATGACCGACTGGTTCTTGCAGGCGCTATCAATGATACCTAGGGTATCATGGGGCGATGTTGTTAGGCGCTTTACCTGGTCCGATGGGTAGATCAGAAAATGTGTTTTCTGATTCACAATGAGTTGTGAGCCCACGGCTAGCTGTATCCCTGAACCATTGAGGGTCACACAGTGTACTGGTTTACCAATTCTCGTGCAGACAAGGATATGGTACTCAATGTTTAGTATAGTAGGATAAAGGTTGGGAGTATGACTTCCCAAAAGTAGCTAACGGAGTAGGACTTTTATATTTAGCTAATGAGAGTAGACCTGTCATATATAGATTTAGTGGTCCGAAAATTTTATTTTGCATCATAATGATCAGTTTTGTAAACTGAGCACATCGGTGATATTTGATCATTGATCGGGATTATGATGAGACCACAATCGAGGGAGTCGAAATGAATGTTCACAGTTTGCCTTGAACCGAAAATTCACAGTTTGACTTGAACTGAATGTTCACAGTTTTAGTTGAACCGAATGTTCACTGTTTGAGTTGAACCGAATGTTTACTGTTTTATTCGCATCAAACTCTTTCCCTCAATCTATAAATATGGCAATGAAGGGAGAAAGAAAAACACACCAAAAGCTATTCAGCATATTCTCCCCCTCTCCTCCTCTCCCTCCTCCCGCTCGCCGCCTCCGCCGACATTGCACTTCGCTGCGATCGTCCTGGCGATGAGATTCTGCTCGTGAAATCTTCATTGGGGTTCTAGTGCACTCCATCGAAGGAATTGGAAAAATGGTCGGTGGACCGGATTAGGAGCAACCAAAGAAGTGCTATTTCCATTGGAGAAATAGTCGGAGCCAGGCGCATAGTCACCAAACAGGTAACAATCTAAACACCTATTATTTATGCTTATGTGTTTAAATTGTTTCTATTATCAGACCAATTTAATGTATCGATCGTTCCTGGGCAAAATTTTTAAAATTTCTCTACGCTATGGGAGCGGGATCTGGATCAGGCGCCGGGCGCCAACAGTGGTATCAGAGCTTTGGCTCAGATCTTTCAATACATTAAACTTCCCGTATTTGCATCATAATCTCGGTTTTACCAAAATAATTTGATGCAATTAATTAAATGACAAAATATGACTTTATTTGCAAAATATGATTTTATATTTAAAATATGATTTTGTTGGATAATGTCAAATTTGATTTGATTGTCTATATATGTCAAGCATGATTTGATTGCATGATTTATCTGATTAATTATGTAAATTTCATGATTATCTTGTTTTGATATATGTTTTTGAATCCGCATGATATTTTAAATCTGATTTAAAATATGAGACCTAAATTTACTAATCCGCATAGATATTTTAAATCTGATTTAAAATATGAGACCTAAATTTACAAAACACAAATCCCTCATTTTAAATATGATTTAAAATTAATATCATGAATAAAGTTTCATGATTAAAATTGAAAGATCTTAGTTTATTGATAATTTTGAATAAAGTGATGAAACATGATCTAAGGGTGTCCTTTATAGACTGGCTTAAAAATGGTTTGTACCGGCTAAGTCTCCCTGAAGAGCGTTGCTTTGTCTAAGAAAGTTGGTTTTTAAGTGGGCCTTAGCCCCTCCAACTACCTGAAAGCACTCTTGGAAAATGCTAATCACTGCTTCTAAATTGATCATAAAACAAAAGATTATTCAACAAGATCATGAGGCTAGGGAATTTAAATATTTAAAATTTCCTACCTTCCATAAACAATGGGCTGTACGACGATGCTACCCGTATGCATGGCTCGGCTCATATTATTGAGGGGTTATGCATGCCGGAAAGTTGTACACTCTATTGACAGTTGCTGTGAGTTGGTTGGAACTCCCTTTAACGTTGGCTCATATTATTGGGGACATTAAGGGGACCATCCATCACGAATCAAAATTGATGGGTCATCTTGACACGTGATAGTAATCGGAATCATATTATTGGGCCCTTACTGGACGTGAGGTAAATACATGGAGGTTGCACCTGGTGCGATTGGGCTCTACCTTTTGGAGGTCATGGTTGGCTGACATTATTCGGGACTGTGATTTTCGATTGGGCTCCATGTACCCGCTAAGGAAATTGGCTTTCCCAATTTCATTAGAGGGTGGTGAAATCGTTAAAATAGTGGGAGGATAATTCATAAAATAAAACGACCATGTTTTATGTCTTAGTGAATTTCTATAAATTGTTAGTAATGCATGTCTATTTTATCTTAGGATATATACTGTTTAAAATGTCTTCGATCAAAAATCCACTCGCTGCTATACTGGATAGCAACAAGTTAACTGGCGCTAACTACCTGGATTGGTTGCGCAATCTCAAGATTGTCTTGGCTTCGGAGAAGCTACTCTACACGCTAGAGAAAAGCCCTCCGAAGAAAGCCCCCACTAATGCCAGTCCTGAGGAGCTGACGAAACTTGAGAAATGGTGGGACCATGATCTCAAGGCTAAGTGCTACATGTCGGCTTCTATTTCCAACGAACTGCAGCGGCAATTTGAGGATGCTGAGTATGCTGGTGACATACACTTGCACCTCAAAGAGCTGTACGGGGAGAACTCTCGGGCGGAGAGGTTTACTACTGTCAAGGAGCTCATGAGTGGCCGCATGCGCGAGGGGCCTTCCGTCCGTGAGCATGGGGTCCGCATGATTGGGCTCATTGAAAAGTTGGTGAGCCTTGAGCTCGTACTTCCACATGAGCTGTATGTGGATTTGATTCTCCTCTCACTCCCTGCTGCATTCGACCCCTTTGTGGTCAACTAACATGAACAAGCTGGACACCACTCTTGAGGAGTTGGTGAACATGCTTGTAGTGTTAGAAGGAACCATAAAAAAGGACAAGCCCGTCCTCCTATTGGGCTCTTCTTCCTCCGTGAAGAAAGGGCCCAAACGTCATGTTAAGAAGCGTTCTATCCTGGCGAAAGGGGACAAGCCCAACAAGAAGCCAAAGGCAAAGGCTTCCAAGCCCGACAAAACTGAGGACGTTTGCCACCACTGCCACAAGCCTGGGCATTGGAGGAGGAACTGTCGAGATTACCTCGAGCAGTTGCGAACTGCAAAAGGTATATTCTACATTGAAATAAACATGTCTCTTAATTCTACTTCTTGGGTACTTGATACCGGATGTGGATCTCATATCTGCAATGAATTGCGGCTAATGACAAGAAGTCGACGTCTTAGGGAGGGTAAGAACCACTTGAGGCTTGGTAATGGAGCAAGGGTTGTTGCCGAAGCAATATGAGATGTATATTTATTTCTTTTTTCAAATTATAAGTTGTTATTGAAATATGTTTTATATGTTCCCGAATTAGTAAAGAACATTGTTTCCATTTCTATGATTGATAGTGATGGATATTCTTGTAATTTTGCTAATTCGATTTGCAGTATTTATAAGAATGAATGTTTAACTGGAATTGGGGAACGCGAAAACGATCTATACAACTTAAAATTAAAAGATGTTTTGACTCACGATGTAGAAACACACACAACAACGATTAAAAGGAAAAACGATAATCAAAACCCGGCCGAACTTTGGCACACTAGGCTAGGTTATATTTCTTTAAGAAGGATGCAGAAGCTAGTGGGAGATGGCATGTTTGAAATGTCAGACATCGATTCTTTTACTACTTGTGAATCCTGTCTAAAAGGTAAAATGACCAAGTTGCCTTTCAATGGCAAGCCTGAACGTGCTCAAGGTCTGTTGGACTTGATCCACACTGATGTGTGCGGCCCACTTAGCATTAGTAATAAGTTCGGCTACACCTACTTCATCAGCTTTACCGATGATTACTCTAGGTATGGGTACTTGTACTTAATGAAGCACAAGTCTGAATCCTTTGAAATTTCAAAGAAATCAAGGTTGAAGTAGAAAATCAATTAAGTAAAAGTATTAAAGCAATTAGATCTGATCGAGGTGGAGAATAATTAAGTGCCGAGTTTCAAGATTGTCTGAAAGAGAATGAGATTCTCTCTCAATGGACCCCTCCAGCCACACCACAACTCAATGGTGTAGCGGAGCATCGTAATCGAATCCTGTTGGACATGGTTCGATCTATGATGAGCGTTACCGAACTTCCTGCCTCGTTTTGAGGCTATGCGCTCGAAACGGCGGTAATTTTGTTGAACAATGTTCACACCAAGGCAGTGAATAAAACTCCATATGAGATATGGATGGGCAAACCTCCTAAGTACTCATACTTGAGGATTTGGGGATGTCCTGCTTACGTGAAGCAGACAGTGGGAGTAAGCTGGATAATAGATCCAACTTTAGCTACTTCACTGGGTATCCAAAGAATTAAATCTGATACCATTTCTACTATCCTAATGAAACAAAAGTGTTTGTTTCTAGGAATGCCACCTTCCTTGAGAAGGAATTTCTTCTAGATAGAAAAGGCAAAATAGTAGAACTCGAAGAAGTTCGAGAGACAACTAAAGTACCAAGTGAACCTCCCACACCTCAAGAACCGATCCATAAGGTGCACGAACCTAGGAGGTCTGAAAGGGCTCCTGAAAGATATGGTTTCCTACTTGAAGAGGATCCCAGTGATCCAAATATTGGATGTGATCCAAGAACCTTCAAGGAAGCAATTTACGATGTTAATTCTCATTTATGGCTTTAAGTAATGCAATCTGAGATAGACTCAATGCATTCAAACCAAGTCTGGACTCTTGTAAATTCTCCTGAAGGAATCGTTCCTATTGGCTGTAAGTGGATATACAAGAGAAAGCTTGGGCCTGATGGTAAGGTACTGACCTACAAGGCATGATTGGTTGCAAAATGTTACACTCAAAGATAAGGTGTTGACTATGATGAAACTTTTTCACCAGACGCAATGTTCAAGTCAATTAGAATCTTTCTTTCCATAGCTGCATGGTACGACTATGAGATATGGCAAATTGATGTGAAGACTGCGTTCCTTAATGAAAGTATTAAGGAAGAGATCTTTATGACACAGCCTGAGGGCTTCATATATGTAGGAAGTGAGCATAAAGTATGCAAACTTCAAAGATCGATCTACGGTCTCAAGCAAGCATCGAGAAGTTGGAACTTGAGATTCGATGAAACAATTAAAGAATTTGGTTTCATCAAGAATCCTGAGGAGCTAAGCGTGTACAAGAAGTTATTCAAGGATGTTGTGACATTCCTGGTACTTTATGTTGATGACATTCTACTCATGGGGAATGATGTAGGAATGTTGCAATCAACTAAAGTATGGTTATCTGGCAGATTTTCGATGAAGTACCTGGGTGAAGCGTCCTATGTTATTGGAATTCAGATCTATAGGGATAGATCGAAAAGGATGCTCGGACTCACTCAAGCGACCTACATCGATACCATACTTAATAGGTTCTCTATGGAAGAGTCCAAGAGATGACACCTACCTATGTGACACGGGGTCACTCTATCTAAGTCTATGTATCCAAAGACTGATGCAGAGATAGAGAGTATGACACGTGTGCCATATGCCTCGGCAATAGGTAGTATTATGTATGGAATGATCTCGACCAGATCGGATGTCACTTATGATCTGAGTGTCATGAGCCGCTATCAAGCCATGGGGGTGTTGAACTTATGATCTCGACCAGATCGGATGTCACTTACGAAGGACTAAGAATATGTTCATGGTCTATGGGGGTGTTGAACTAAAATTGGATGGCTACACGGATTCTAGCTTCCAATGCGCTGTGGATGACTCGAAGTCAACCTCTGGATTTGTATTCATGCTCAATGGTGGAGGTGTCTCTTGGAAGAGTTCCAAGCAAGACACCATCACGGATTCAACCACTGAGGCTGAGTACATCGCAGCATCAGCTGCTGCCAAAGAGGCGGTTTGGATGAGGAATTTCATCAAAGAGTTGGGCGTAATTCCTGAAGGAGTTGTTCCAGTCCCGGTGTACTGTGACAACACAGGTGCTGTTGCGCAAGAAAAGGAGCCTTCTCACCAAAGATCCAAACACATCTTGAGAAAATACCACATAATCCGGGATATTGTGGCGAGAGGTGACATAGCAGTTGATAGAGTCGCCTCTGTAGACAACATTTCTGATCCACTTACAAAGCCCTTGCCAGGCCCGTTGTTTGAACAACATCGTGAAGCAATGGTACTACGCAATATGAGTAGTTGGCTTTAGGGCAAGTGGGAGATTGTTAGAGTAGGTGCCCAACTAGCCAACTGGTGGCGTGTGGGCTTTTGATGACTCTCTATGTAAAACAATCTTTGTTTATGAATTCACATTTTATATGGCATTCTTTATCATCGTTGTTTTTATAATGTTAACAGTTGTGTTGGATAAAGACCTAGAATGCACTATAGTGTATGTTAGATGTGATAGTGGATATGATGGCTATCATGAAATACATCTAATAGTAACTGTGTATTCTGAACTTTGTTCCTAGTCGATTGGGCCATCAAAATGAGGATAAGATCTCCCGAGTTTGAGACTAGCATCTGCGATGTGACGTGCCACGTTTAATTGGTAGGGAACATTGTGATATTCTGAGCATGCAGATGGATGGTTTACCTGACGAACTATCAAAATACCCTCGTTCGGATTCTCCAAGTGGTTACCATTTGTCGAGTGGAGAGTCCGAGGTCTTGGTTGTATGGATTAGTCCTTACTACTCGAAACATCATTGAGACTCTACGTGATTAGTCACCTCACTTTGACTCATTTACCGACTCCGTGAGGGTCATCAGGTGTCGAGATTGGGTGAGGTCACGAAGCATGTGGGAGTCGATGCCTTGTTGTCGAGGATTCACCGCTCTCCCTAGTGCGTGGATATCCTATGCTATATGAGGAGATAATAGTGTGAAGATGCCTTGTTGTCGAGGATTCACCGCTCTCCCTAGTGCGTGGATATCCTATGCTATATGAGGAGATAATAGTGTGAAAAATCTCTGGCCAGAGTACTCTTGTGCTTCAGTGTAAATGAGTTTACCTGGTAGCACTCGCGATGTCGCTATTCTGATCTCCAAGATGTATGCATGGTTGTCGAATCTCTAACGACTCTCGATTTACTAATGGTCATTGATTCGATCGGGATATTTGAGTTGAAAGGACCGTACTATACGCTAACCATGACCGGCTGGTTCTTGCAGGCAATATCAGTGATACCTAGGGGATCATGGGGCGATGTTGCTAGGCTCTTTACCATGGTCCGATGGATAGATCAGAAAATGTGTTTTCTGATTCACAATGAGTTATGAGCCCACAGCTAACTGTATCCCTGAACCATTGAGGGTCACACAGTGTACTGGTTTACCAATTCCCGTGCAGATAAGGATATGATACTCAAAGTGTTGAGTATAGTAGGAGGAAGGTTGGGAGTATGAATTCCCAAAAGTATCTAATGGAGTAGGACTTTCATATTTAGCTAATGAGAGTAGACCAGTCATATATATATATATTTAGTGGTCCGAAACTTTGATTTTGCATAATAATGATCAGTTTTGTAAATTGAGAACATCGGTGATATCTGATCATTGATCGGGATTATGATGAGACCACAATCGAGGGAGTCGAAAAGAATGTTCACAGTTTGACTTGAACCGAAAGTTCACAGTTTGACTTGAACTGAATGTTCACAGTTTGAGTTGAATCGAATGTTCACTATTTGAGTTGAACCGAATGTTTACTGTTTTGTTCGCATCAAACTCTTTCCCTCAATCTATAAATATGGCAATTAAGGGAGAAAGAAAAACACACCAAAAGCTATTCAACATATTCTCCCCCTCTCCTCCTCTCCCTCCACCCGCCGCCGCCGCCACCATCACACTTCGCTGCGATCGTCCCAGCGAGGAGATTCTGCTCGTGAAATCTTCATTGGGGTTCTAGTGCACTCCAACGAAGGAATTGGAAAACTGGTCGGTGGACCGGATTAGGAGCAACCAAAGAAGTGCTATTTACATTGGATAAATAGTCGGAGCCAGGCGCATAGTCGCCAGACAGGTAACAATCTAAACACCTATTATTTATATTTATGTCTTTATATTGTTTCTATTATTAGACCAATTTAATGTATTGACCATTCCCGGGCAAAATTTTTAAACTTCCGCTGTGCCCCGGGAGCGGGATCTGGATCCGGCGCCGGGCACGAACAGTATACTCGACCAACCAACTCGATTCAAGTAAACAATTCAACAACGAAACCTTTGATTTCTTGTTTTTCAAATTTCAGCCTCCGCTGATTCCAGGCTTCCTCATTTTGAACACCTTAAGTACAACTAGTGTTGTTTTAAAATTTAAAGGAGATTTTAAGTAGGGAACCGCTTTTGTGTGCGATCTTAACTAGATCAGAGGAGAATCGGCTTCCTCATTTTGAACACCTTCAGTACAACTAGTGTTGTTTTAAAATTTAAAGGAGATTTTAAAGTAGGGAACCACTTTTGTGTGCGATCTTAACTAGATCAGAGGAGATTATTTTAAAAGGGTTGTATAAAGGAAGTTTATTTCAAGTTTTTATGACCGGTGGTGAAGATAACAGACGGTCAGCTCACGGGAGCGTGATTGTCGGTCGAAGGACCGCGGTGCCCTCCAAACATGAATGATAATGGGCAATAGTTCGCCATCGCCTGGTTCCAGATGAGCTTGATCAAGAAATTATGACCTAAGAAGATTTTCCGCGCAACACATCATACAAAAAATGAATTATAATCAATGGGTTATTTTATAACCTCAGAACTTAAGAAAGTTTATGAATTTTAACAACTTCCTTTATAAATTTGCATTTTTGCACCTGCACTATTGTAGTTGTTATCCCAGATTGTGCTTGATGAGCTTCTAGGCTCACTAGTTCTCTTGGGTGCAGGTGAGGTTGTTTAAATGGGAGCTGGACGATGCGATCTGGATCAGATCAAGGGAGTGTAATTATCGATAGGCCTGAGTTTCCGTGCTATTTCAGACCGCATCTCTTTTTGTTTTTGATGATCATTAAGCAATCGTACTTTTGTGTTATTAATTTGTACCAGACTATACAATGATTGTTTATTTCCAGTCTGAATGAGATCAGCTCACATGATTTTTGTCAGCTTCGTAACTTTGCTAACTCCGATCTGTTCTACATGTGTGATCTGAACTATTCTCTAGAATTGAAAATCCTTCCCAGAATCGTATGTTTTATTCAAATATTAAAAATGAAAAAGTTGTATGTATATTCCTTTGTACTTTTGTGATTAAATAGTAAATCAGTGGACTAGGATGCCGCAACTTGGTATCAGAGCATGGTCCTTTAAGATAAACACTCGCTTCCAGTCTGAGAGAGTTCTCGTCAGTCGCTTCCTCCAGTCTGTGAGTTTATTTTGATGTTGTAGAGTAGTGTTTACTTTCTTCTTGTTGGTCACATTGTGTGTTTGGGTAAGATTACAGATCATGTCGGAAAGAGGAAGAGGAATAAGGAACCCAATTTACCAACCCAGGTGATAGTAATAATGTCTTAGCTGGGATGGCCCAGCTCTTAGAGCATTTGGTGGATCAATCGAGTCAAGGGAGTGGCCAATCATCCTACGGATGTCTAGACCGGAGGACCCTCAAGAGCGGTTTAGAAGTCAACGATCACAGGAGTTTATTGGTACAAAAAATCCACTAGTAGCTGTGAGCTGGATCAAATATTGGAAGTTATCTTCGAGTATCTGCAACTATCAGAGCAAGATAGGCCCAGGTGTGCCATTTACATGCTAAGAGGGGACGCAATGATTTAGTGGGAAGGGGCAAAACAGACTGTAGACATGGATACACTCATGTGGGAAGAATTCAAGAAAGTATTCTACGACCAGTATTTTAATACGGAAGTGCGATCTAAACTAAATAGGGAGTTTTTAACCTTGAATCAAGGGAATATATTACTACGGGATTACAGCCACATGTTTGAGATGGGTTGTTACTTTGTGCCCCTGATTGGAAGAGATGCTTAGGAGAAGTTTTGAATTTTTTTGACGGATTGCGACCAACCCTTAAGCACAATTTTAGGTTAGCTGAGCCTGAGGATGCAGCAGTCGACAAGGCCCTGCAAGTTAGCAAGATTGGAAAGTGATTGAAGAAGAAAGACAACAGAAACGTTAGGCCTTTCAGCTTAGAGATCAAAGGCCGTCCAAACGCCAAAATACCAATCAACAAAAACCCCAAGGACAATGACCAAAAAAACCTCAACCCCTCAACTCAGTTCCCAGGATGAACAACAAGCCATCTTGCCCAAAATGCCACAAGAATCATGTTGGTCAGTGTAGAGCTGGTCAGAATGCGTGTTAAAAGTGTGATGCTCCAGGCCACTTTGATAAGAACTGCCCCCAATCGAAGCAGCTTGTAACCAGCATACTTAAGTGATGACAACAGAATAGGCGAATCCAGATACCACTGTAGTTGCAGGTAAGATTATCATTTCTGGCAAACCTTATACTGCATTGTTAAAATCAGGAGCAACCCATTAGTTTATATCAAAATATTTTGCTAAGAAATTACTCGTTCAACATGAGCTATTATTAGTGGGATATTGTGTAACCGTACCCCCAGGAGAAGAACTTTTAACTCATAGTGTATTTTGTAGCATGGAACTTAGCCTACAAGAGTATTTAGCATCTTCCAATTTTATCGTGTTACCCATGCCTGGTTTGATTTGATTTTATGGATATGGATTGGTTAACCAAGTATGGAGTGGTCATCGATTTAAGCGAAGGGTTGTAGAAGTTAATCACCCCAAGGAGAACCTATCTTTTTTGAAGCTCCCCAAAGCACGAGAGTTCCTTGCCTGATTTCAGCTTTGAAGACCCAGGGCTTCTTGAGGAATGGTTGTAAAGGATTTTTATCTAGTATATCTTCTGTAGTGTAAGAAGGGAGACCCAAGATATCAAAGTAAAGGTAGTGAGATTTCCCCGAATTATTCCCTGACGACGTCATTGGTCTGCCATCAGATCGAGAATTGGAATTTGTGATTGAGCTGGTGCCTAATGCAACCCCTATTTCCAAACCTTCGTACAGGCTCACACCTACAGAGATGAAAGAATTGACAGAACAAGTCCAAAATCACAAAGGATTTATTCTAACAAGTACTTCGTCGTGGGGAGCCCCCGTGCTGTTCGTGAAGAAGAAAAATGGCAGTATGAGATTATGCATAGATTACAGAGAGCTGAATAAGTGGACCATAAAGAACAAATATCCCCTTCCAAGGATTGAAGATCTGTTTGACCAACTACTAGGAGCAACAGTGTATTCCAAGATTGACCTCAAATCTGGGTACCATAAGTCAAAGATCAAAGAAACAGATATCCACAAGACTCCCTTCAGGACGCGGTATGATCACTACGAGTTTTTGGTTATGCCTTTTGTATTAACGAATGCACCTTCAGCTTTCATGGACTTTATGAACAGAGTGTTCCAACATTTCCTGGATCAATTCGTGATAGTGTTCATATATGACATTCTTGTCTACTATAAGAGCAGAGAGGAGCACTCGAATCAGCTTAGGATAGTATTGAAAATTTGTAGGATAAACAACTCTTTGATAAGTTTAGCAAGTGTGAGTTCTAGCTGGAGAAAGTTGCTTTACTTGGTCATGTGATTTCTAAGGATGGACTAGGAGTCGACCCAACGAAAGTGGAAGAAGTTCGGGATTGGCCTGTGCCTAAGAGTGTGACTGAGATTCGTAGCTTTTTAGGCCTCGCGGTTATTATAGGTGATTTATCAAGGGCTTTTTCAAGATGGAAGTTCCGTTAACGACCTTAACTAGGAAGCACATTACGTATGACTGGACCCCTGAATGCCAAGTTTTGATAAGTTGAAGCAAGCTTTGGTATAGGCCCCTGTTTTAGCCATGCTATTTGGAAAAGGTAATTACTGATGTGTCTAAACTGGGTCTGGGCGCTGTGTTGATGCAAGATTGAAGGGTGATTGCCTATGCTTCTAGAAAATTGAAGACTCATGAGAAGAACTATCCAACGTACGATCTGGACTAGCAGCAATAGTGATAGGATCAATAGGTTCAAAAATAGAAGCAAAATAAGCCCAGGAGTTCAGAAGGGGGTGGGGGGTTGAATGAACTCCTTCGATTTTTCTATTTCAAAACCTTTAAAAATGAATTTACAAGTATGTTCTTAACTCAAAGCTGAGTGACCAGCTTAGAGGATCTCAGTTCTAATCTGTTTTCTTGGTTAACTAAATAGTGCGGAAATAAACCGATTGAATAGTGAACAGTAAATAAAATAACGATGCAAGTAAGTAAATAGATAGAGTCAGGAGTTTGTTTCTGGATGTTCGGATATCAATATCCTATGTCTCTCCTTATTCCTTTCAGGAAGGTTCCACTAGAAGACTTTGATGTTTACAGCTTCTGCAAGCACCCACTCACTTAAGCCTCGCTTAAAGTGAACTCCTAGCGATCCAAACACAATGCAGACTTCTCTGCTGATTACAAACAAACGTATTTTAGAACTGCTACAATAGCGAGTTCTTTACAGACTCTGATCTGATATTTCAATGAATACAAATCTAACAGAGTGTGTAACACTTCTGGTTTCTTATACAATGAGAATAGTTTACTAAAGTAAACCAGAAGGAATCTCGAAGATTAATTTCTGATAAGAACTGAAAAATTGTTCTTCGAGATTTGAGAGCTGGGATATCGAATATCAAGAGCTTCGAAGTTGTAAATTGTAATATGAACTCGATGAAGCAAAGTTGTTAAGAGATCGAAGAAGAAGCTCTCTGTTGAATCACTTCAGCTATTTATACGCATCCATCTTCAACGGTCATTTAATGAGCCAGTAGACACAAGCCTTATTTGAAAACCTTCATCGTACTGAGCATTAATTTGCATCATTAATGCTGTGTAGAGGTTTGTCGGCTGTTGTCAGAGCTTAGTAAACTTTATACCAAAATGGGTAAACATCGACTGAACCAACTATGCGTTCTGTACGAAATACTCCAAATATCTCTGATCTTGAATAACTTTAATCCACTTTGTCTTACAGGATTTTTACGCTTCAATCTTGATTGTTGAATCCTTTGGAACAAATGTTGTAAAGATCTGAAATCTTTAAACTAAAATCTGTCTCGACTCTGAAATCTGCTTCGTACTGAGCTGAGATCTGTTTTGAATAAATAAGCTTCCAGATCTTTCTCTTTTACGAATACTTCCCTTTTTTATCTCTTTATCCATATCTTCGTCTGATCTGAAATCCTAATTTATGAATAATATTAGCTTTTTACGGTTGCTAAGATCTGAACTGTTAAGGACCAAACAAACGATTACTAAACATGTTCTGTTCCTTAGAAGCCTCTAATCTGGTCTTTATTGTAGAATAAGCCTATGACCTGAAATCTTATATGCGCTCTGAACTGAACTGGTATACTCTGATCTGATCTGTTCTGTAACCCTCTAAACTAACCCGATACGCTCTGACTGAAATCGTTATATAAGCCTCTGAACGGATCTAATACGCTCGGATCTGAACTTCTCGGATCTGATCTACTCTGATCTGTTCTGAATAAGATGCCTAAATGATTTCGTCCTTAACCCGATCACATGTAGTCCAAATCTGAATGGATCTGAGTCCCCGAATACTTCTCGTCCAAATCTAAACGCCTTATATTCAGTTCTTTATCTTGTTTGTGTTATCACCAAAACTTATAATTTTATCTTAAAAATTTCCTCCTTTTTGGTGATGACAAAACTTAGCAGCTTTCGACTTAAGAAGAGACAAAAATAAATTGCTCCAATTCTTTGCTATATTTTCAATAAGAACGGCTAAGTTCAAGAGTTTTGTACAAGAACTGAATAAGAAAATCTCAAGAAAACCAGCGACTGAATCCAAAACTTCTACTTACTCTTCCTTTATGTGATCCACCTCCTTTCTTAGAAGGTTCACTGCTACTTCCACCTCCTCCAGGTCCAGGTCTGCTTCGACTTTCAGGTTTCGGACCCCTACTACTATCTTCCCCCTTTTTGTCATCACGGCCTCTATTGATATAGTCAATGATTTCTGAAAGTTGAGCAAGAAGAGTAGTAAGTCCCTCCTGAGTTTCCAATCGGAATACTGTCATTTCTTGCGTCAAATCAGCCTTTTGAATCTGTACCTCCTGTCGGACGCCATTAATTTGAGCTCAAAAGACCATGTCCTTATGTGCGGTAGATTGTGAAAAAGCGAGCTCAAGTTTTGTAATCTTCTATGTAAGTCCAGCTTTGAGCTCGTCTATACTTTCTCGAGTCTACAGAATCTCAAGTTGAATATGATCAATGGATGCTCGCAGCTGTGCATTTGATTCTGTGAAGTCGGCAGTAAAAGCAACAGTAGTCATGTGAATCTGAGGAATGTCATCTGAAAAGTGCATATTGGAATCACTGGAAGTTGAACTTGAAGAAGTCGAACTTGAACTAGAAGAACTCGGAGTAAAAGAAATTGAACTATCTGAAATTTGTTGTACAAAGAAATCAACAAATCCTTCAGCACTCTAACCGTGCTGAAATGGATCAAAAATCCAGTAGGAATTGTCTCTGTATCAAAATATGTATCTATGGCAATTATATCTCTACAGTTATTCGTTGTTGATCCCACAGGCTGAAGATGCCCAAAAAGAGAAAACCGAGTAACATCTGTACAAATTTCCGCCCAAAGACTCTGAAGATTTGAGGAGTAAGGTGTTCGAGAATCAAGTTCTTGGACTATCTCAATGAAAACAAAAATCGGGGCAAAAGCATCCACAAACCGCCTATGAGGTAGCTGCTTCTTCTGTTTTGAAATAATTGGCCACGCTAACCTCGTAGGTTTAGGATTTGCCCCCTGTACTATTGTCCAAGACTCATCAATTTAGAGTAGCGACCTTACCCAGCTAGTTGAAGAAACGTTTGGATAAAATTGGAAATGAATCCCTCTGCTCTGGTCAACAGCTCCTCCAAACAGATTTGAGGTAGACGGACGTGTCCACTCCAGTTGATGTTGCCTCAGTTGCTCCACCAATTTTATCAATGCAAGGTGGTGAGCGTCTGAAAGCAAATCCAAAACTTGAAGATCAATGGCTGAAGTGGGCGTTCCGGATTCAAAATTGCTGCGCCTAGCCTCCAAAAATTTTCGAATCGGCATCTCTCTGTATTTGGTCGTTATATACTGTCAGGCCTCATGCTCTAAACAGAGTAAAAACACACAAACACATGCGGAAGCTATCAAAAAGCGGGTAAAATTTTCGCTTTTGGCCTGACGGTTTAAAACAATATAATTTAAAATAATGCGATACTCAAAATATATCCCAGTTTATAAAAACAACCAACAGTATAGCATAACAACAGCAACATGTATCAGACTCCAACAACATAATACAACGCCAAAGCACAGGGCATCCCCCTGGCTAACTATACTGATACATATAAATATGCTATACGCAACTGGGATACTCTAACCACCTCCTGGGGCGCCACCAACTGGGTTAAAACCACGACCAGCTGTAAAACCTGGGTTCCCTGAAAAACAAAACAACAAGGAAAACAACCAAGCCCCAGAGGGACATGCGGTCAAACCCCAGTACGGAGAGCAGCTGAAACAGCTAAAGGAAATGCATAAGATAAAATGCAGATGCTATGCATGAGACACCGGATAACAGCAGAAGGCTACAACCGAACAGAGAGCAAGGAACTCAAACATAGCTCCACGAGATCAGCAACGAATCAGTGGCCACGGGGTGTGTTCAAAGTGTGGTAATGAGCCACTCGCCTTGACACAACACCCAAATACCAGATGCAACAAACAACTCAACCTGCCGTTGCCTCGCCCATGAACTGTGGTAGTTAACCACTCGGCGCATGGTGGCTAACAGAACCCAGCAGGGAGATGAGAGTGCGGTATCGCCGCTCGCCCTCGTATCCTGGTAAGAAAACAACAGCACAATACACAAGGCACAAACCTAGCCACTCGGCGCATAGGGGATCCTGGTAAGAAAATAGAGAAACAACAACGAACAAAGGCTGCAATAGCTGAATGGAATGCGTGTATGCAACATGCTGGAACAACAAACATATAACCATATGCAACACAACAATTACACACGGTAAGCATACACCGCTCTCACACAGAGCAACAACACTACACGGCAATCAATACACAGCCATCTCGCAATTTATTCAAGCCAGGTTCCACGCTGAATTACAAGCTCATGATCCGTACCTTATACTTTCTGTGCAACAATCACTACAATCAAAGGTCCCGAGAAATCTGGATATCAACCTGTCGAAGCACACAGGGCATAAATCACAGGGACGCTAGTACACAGAAAGCACGGCTGGGAGTCATACACTCACACCAGTAGCTTATTCCAACAATACCACTAACAGGAAGCTTAAACAAAGGCTAATTACTAAGATCTCAACAACAATTCAAAGTTCTACCTCAACGACGCAACACACGGCCGAAGACAGCAACTTCGTGATCTCGCTCTAGCCAACAACAGCCTCCAAGAATGGTATAGAAAGGAAGAGCTTCTCGAGAGGAGTCCAACGCTACCTCGCACGTACCAAACGGTGGCCGGAAACGACGGGAATTCGCCGGAGAAACTCACGGTGAACAGTAACCCAGGGTTCGAAGCCAAGAACAACAATCGGGAGAATATTTCTCTAGGTATGGAAATCTAAGAAATCAATCAAAGACCAAGTCTTCCTATATATATACACATCTCAACTGCTGATAACAAATCCCACCGACAAAACCAGTCGAAACTCGTTGAAAACACAACCAGCAGGTGCAAAGCAAACCAACTTCTGAATCCCATAACTAATAAAATCTCAACAACACATAACAACGTCGAAAAGTGACACGTCACTCGCTACTTGCGACTGGTCCTCAAACCCAAAAGCTGGACAACCCAACGACTGGATGCTCCACAAACCAAAATCTGGTACTAGTCGTTGTATCAAAACGCTGCGTTCCAACTTACGTAAACGACGTCGCACAAACCCAACTGCTGGTCGCTAACCCATCGACTGGATTCCTTAGCGCTAACCAAAACGACGACGCACAACCTACGTCATCCAGTCGCTAGCTCTCGCGCAAAACAACCAGACGCAAGCTACAATAGAGTTGACCATCGTTGATGTTTGCTCCCAGCTGGTACCAGTCGCAATATCCAAAACGGCGTCGCAGCAACTAATCCAAACGGTGCCGTATCCAAATTATCAAAACGCTATCGTTTTGCCCTCAACATCCAAAATAAAGCAGCGGCTGGATACAAACACGCTACGACTGGTTCTCACCAAATCGACCAGCTTTCACTCAAAAATCTCAAAAATACTGTGAGACCTGAATTTGTATAAGAGATCATTTGTTGGAATGTATCGGTTTTTAGAGATTTCTGGTGGTTTAGATCTCTGTTAGTAAGTTTGGTTTGCATTTTCGGGTCGGAAATCTCATTTAGAGCATCTCTGGAAGTTTTTGTATTTTTGGTATTTTGTGGTGAAATCTGGTTTTGTTGTGGGAGCTGGTTTCGTGGTAAAAGCTGGTCGATTTGGTGAAATCCAGTCGTAGCGTGTTTTAGTAGCGCGAGATTTCTAAACGCCGTCGTTTTAGTGAAATCTGGATGCGTTGTGTTAAGTGAAAGCTGGTAGCGTGTTTGTAACCAGCTGTTGCTTTGTTTTGTTTGTTGAGGGCAAAACGATAGCGTTTTGATTAGTTGGAGCGACGCCGTTTTGGTTGTTGCGCCTGGTACCAGCTGTGAGAGTTGTTGCGTATGGTTTCCTGTAGCTTGCGTCTGGTTGTTTTGAGCGATAACTAGCGACTGGATGACGTAGGCTATGCGTCGTCGTTTTAGTTAGCGCTAAGGAATCCAGTCGATGGGATAGCGACCAGCTGTTGGGTCTGTGCGACGCCTTTTTATTAAGTTGAACGCAGTGTTTTGATGCAACGTCTGGTATCAGCTTTTGAGTGTTTTACCATCTAGTTTTTAGATTTGAGAACCAGTCGTTGTGTTGGTCCGAAAATAGGATCAAAAAGATCAGCAGCCGCGCTTTTTCAAGAGTTAAAAGATTTTGCGCGCTGCTACTTAAAACTGAAGGTGCAATACCTCTTGTTCTTGAACATCTAAAAAATGACAAGAGCACCGGAGACAGATCTGGTATGATTTTAAATCATGCGGAAAACACCAGAACTGAATCCTTATATTTTAAAACAACTCAAACAGATTTATGTGCCACATAAATCTGTTCAAGACTTACTGT
>KV014381.1:62804-73033 GCA_001598015.1 Dorcoceras hygrometricum | reverse complement strand
CATCTTCTTCTTCGATCCTAAAATCTGTACACTAAGTAGAATTGTTAGTAACACAATAATAAGTTTTGTGTAATTCAAAATTCAATCTGGATCTGTTGACACAGATCCATCAATCTCTCCCTTTTTGATTTACACAAAACTTTAAACAACAAATGCATGTTCTAACAATTCTCTCCCTTTTTGTGGGAATCAAAAAGATTTTGAATCTGGGTCTTCCCATGAATTTTAAAATGAAACTCTCCCTATACTGTTACAACAAAAACAACGTGACAGCAGGAGTTTTAAATTTTTGAAAAAAAAAACAGCTTTGGGAAGCACTGTATGCAAGAGCTATATGATTTTGAAACAGAAACTGATGCATAGCTCAAATTAACAAAGACAGCGACGCCACTCTCCCTGTCTTTTATAACATAAGCTCAAATCATTTAAAAACAAAATTTTGGCACCAGCTGAAAATCCGCAAAACAGAACATTTGAAAAACTATCAGAGCACTTTAAAAATGTTTTCAAATAAGCATGTGCTACTGAGTTACTTATATATGAAGAACCAGTAAACAGATAAAAGCTCAGATTTTCATACTTCTATTTCCTCCCATGTGCTTGTCACCGAGCCTCGCTCCAAGTGATCTTACTGCACAACGAAAATAGAATCTTGGCATCCGCACGGGACTCGCGCATCCCGTGACAGTTCATCAAGAGAAAACCGGTTCTATATTAAAACAGATCAACTGGCCTTCATAAAATAAGCTTCTCAAAACAGTTAAAAACATTAAAAACATAGCACATGTGTTTTAAAATTAGTGCTCGTTCAAGAACTACCTGCTCTGATACCAATTGTTGGTGCAAAAATAGGATCAAAAAGATCAGCAGCCGCGCTTTTTCAAGAGTTAAAAGATTTTGCTTGCTGCTACTTAAAACTGGAGGTGCAATACCTCTTGTTATTGAACATCTAAAAAATCACAAGAGCACCGGAGACAGATCTGGTATGATTTTAAATCATGCGGAAAACACCAGAACTGAATTTTTATATTTTAAAACAACTCAAACAGATTTATGTGCCACATAAATCTGTTCAAGACTTACTGTGCAAGTGCTGAACTGTGTATGCGTATGCGAGAATGCTAAAGGTAAATGCAAGTGCTGCCGAGAGATAGGAGCATTCGGTGGAAGCGTTAAATAAATGGACCAGCTGATTTGTTTCTGGAAGTTCGGACCTCAATGTCCTACATCTCCCCTTCTTCCACCTCGGAAGGCTCCACTAGAAGATTTGATCTATACAACATGTACAGACCCAATCCCGCAACCAGCAGCTGCAAGAACTCCTAGACTCTACCAGTACACGGCTGTTCACTCAGAACTTGTTTAACGTCTCTGTTCAAAGACTACATACACAGAGTTTTACGTCATTGTGCTTGGACGGAAACTGATTGTGAATTGGTTTTGAGATTCATTCACTAATGAATGTGAATGAATCTCTGTGTGTGAGATTGTTACAATGAAGCTCTCAACTCTCTGTTTCTCACACACTAGGGAAATGCTCTACACAAGCTAATTCTAGCTCAGCTGTCAACTCCAATAAGCTCCTCTATGAAAGATAGTTGACAACTTCGCTTCTGATTTTTCTTCCCTTTGATTGTTGTCTTCTTTTGATTTAAACTTTTCTGTGCGACAACAATTCTCACGACCTCAGCTATTTCTCTGAGTCGACCCTTCTTCAATGGCGTTCTTCTCGTATATAAGCCTCTGTTTGAATTCAATCCGTTGGACACAAATTCTTCCCGATGTTCTGTAAAGTACCGACAGGGATTATCCTTTGTGTCCTTTCTTTTGCAGGCTTCTTTGTCTTCTTCACCATTTGAATTGAGCTCAGCAGTTGACATCCAGCTCTCGTAAATCTTCATAGAAATTCATCAACTGCTTCTCTACTGATTGAGACTTCAACTACTGCGACTGAATTAATCTTCTGCTGTCATCTTAATCGCAGCGGCTGATTTCTTGAATTCCCTTTTTAATAACCAGCTCTTCGTTCGTCGTTTGCAATACTGCGACTGGAACACATTTGAATGAATGCACCTGCTGGTTTCTTTTCAACATGTGTGTGATTCCAGCGACTGGTTTCTTTTCAAGCTCAACGACTGATCTTTAGCGTTAAGTCAAAATGTTGTCGTGTCAACTTATTCAAGCGACACCGTTTTGATATCGTTGTAAAGCACCTACTGGTTATCTTTAAGTAATGCACCTGCTGGAATCTTGCAACAGCTGATTCAAGATAACTGTAGCTATCTGCTGGTTTCTCTTGAAAGTTGTACCTGCTGGTTCTTAGCGCAAAACCATCTTCTGAATCTTAGCGCGAAGGAAAAACGCTGTCGTATCAACTTATGTAAACGACATCGTTTTGCTATCGCTAACTTGAGTCCCCTCGACTGGTTGCACTGTAGCTTGCGACTGGATTATTCCTGTACGACGTCGCTTTGTCTCTTGCGTCTGGATCATCCATCGACTGGATCTACTGTAGCTTCCTGCTGATTGTGATGACATCACTGCTGACGTCATCAACGCTTAGCGCTCCAGCTGAACTTTCTTCATCTGCTGATTGTGATGACATCACTGCTGATGTCATCATCGCTGATTCCAGATCTTGCGCTTCTTCTCAACTGCTGATTGTGATGACGTCATCCTTGCTGCTCATTGCTTCCTCCAGAATATATGCTGACGTCATCACTGATGATTCTCGATTTCTTTTTGCTTCAATCCAACAGCTGATTTCTTCTACTTCTGAACACTGTAGCTTACTGCTGAATTGTTCTTCTTCGATACTTCTTCAATAGACTTCACAGTTCTTGTTCCAGCTGGTTCATCTTTTCTTTAGCGCTTGCAGCTGGTTTTTATCGCTCCAGCTGGTTCACTATGCTCCAGCTGGTTCAACTTAGCCTCCGCCGAATTACGAACAACTGACTTAACTTTGGACGTATCCATTGCTAATCCAGCTGCCGTTTACAATGATTAACTAAACCAACTGCTGAACTTTATCTTGAACCATCGACTGGACAGACTTCTGCTACTGTTCATCTTCTTCTTCGATCCTAAAGTCTGTACACTAAGTGGAATTGTTAGTAACACAATAATAAGTTTTGTGTAATTCAAAATTCAATCTGGATCTGTTGACACAGATCCATCACGTTGGGTTGTCCAGCTTTTGAGGATTTTGTAGAGCAACTGCTGGTTTTGTCGGTGGACATTTTAACCAGATTTCATTAGTCGCGAGATTTATTTAAGGAAGACTTGGTCTTTGAATTGAGATACCAGATCCCATACTTAGTAAATTTCCCCGATTGTCGACCTTTGTTTCGCGAACCCTAGTACTGTTCACCGTGAGCTTTTCCGGTGAATTCCCTTCGTTTCCGACCGTTGTTTGGTACGTGCGAGGTAGCGTTGGACTCCTCTTGAGAAGCTCTTCCTTTCTATACCATTCTTGGAGGCTGTTGTTGGCTAGAGCGAGATCACGAAGTTGCTGTCTTCGGCCGTGTGTTGCGTCGTTGAGGTAAAACTTCGAATTGTTGTTGAGATCTTAGTATTAGCCTTTGTTTAAGCTTCATGTTAGTGGTTTTGTTGGAATCAGTAGCTGGTTGAGTGTGTGTAACTCCCAGCATGCTTTTTGTGTATTAGCGTCCCTTGAGAACATTGCCATGTGTGTTTCGACAGGTTGGAATTCAGATTTATCGGGACTTTTGATTGTGGTAGTTGTTCTAGGAATTAAGGTACGGATTGGAGCTTGTATTTACAGCGAGGTTATGGCTTGAATAATTTGTGAGATGGCTAATTGTTGGCTGCGGTGATTTGTTGCCTGTTGAGGCTGCTGTTTGTGAGATTGGCCGTGAGCTATATGGTGTATACGTGCTGATGTTATTGTTTCGCATATGTTCATATGATTGTTATTCCAGCATGTTGCATACACGCATTTGCATCTCCTTTCAGCCTTCGCAGCCATTGCCTTGTTGTTGTTGTTGTTGTTCTGTTTACTTACCAGGATGCGAGGGCGAGCGGTGATTCCGCACTCTCATTTCCCCTATGCACCGAGTGGCTAGCTACCACAGTTCATAGGTTGGGTTGTTGATGCATCTGGTAAGGGTGGGCGAGTAGGGGTGAGTGGGTAGAACCCACATGTCCTACACTCACCGTGGCCACATATTTCTGTTGCAGATCCCGTTGATCTGTTGTTTCCTTTCTCATGCATAGCATTTGCATTTTATTCTTGCTGTTTACTGCTGTTTTATAGTTGCTCTCCGTACTGGGGTGTGACCCCATGTCCCTCTAGGGCTTGGTTGTTTTTCTTGTTGTGTTGTTTTCAGGGAACCCAGGTTTTACAGCTGGTCGTGGTTTTAATCTAGCTGGTGGTGCCCCAGGAGGTGGTTAGAGTATCCCAGTGGCGTATAGCATATTTATATGTATCAGTATTCTGGCCAGGGGGATGCCCTGTGCTTCGTTGGTGTATTTGATTGTTGGAGTCTGATACTTGTTTTATGCTATACTGTTATTGTTGTGGTGGTTTTCGTAAACTGGGATTCTATTTTGAGTATCGTGCTATTTTAAATTATATCGTTTTAAACCGTCAGGCCAAAAGCGAAAATTTTCCCCGCTTTTTGATAGCTTCCGCATGTGTTTGTGTGTTTTTACTCTGATATGAGCACGAGGCCTGACATTTTTGGTATCAGAGCTTAAGCTGGGATAAGCTCAATTTCCTTGATCATACTTGAGTCTAGGCACAGTTTCGTGTGTTGCATGTGCTTGACTATGTGATCATGTGCTGCATCTTGTTGTGCTATCTATGTTGTATCTGTTCTGTTTTGCTTGATCCTGTTGAGTGTTTTCGTAGATGCCGCCTAGACGTCGTGGTAGAGGTAGGGGGCAGTTTGAGGAATCAGCAGGACAGAATGAGGATCGGCGTAGCGCTCCTAGCCGTTCTCGTAGTAGGCATGAGGAGGAGGAGGAAGTTGGTGACTTGCCTCCCCCGGTGGAGCGGATGGATGTTGTGATAGCACGGTTTCAGCGAATGAACCCTCTAGTCTTTAATGGTGACGAGTCTAGTGAGGATGCAGACTCGTGGCTTCGGAATATCATTGGTCTTTTTGATCGGGTGCAGTATGATGATGATCTCCGGCTGAGTTTAGCGACCCTCTTGCTTAGGAAGGCTGCGGAGCGCTGGTGGCGAGGCGCTTCGAGTACCTTTATGGAGACCAGTGTTGGGATCTCTTGGGACAGTTTTTGTGAGACCTTCCGGTAGGAGTATGTGACCGAGTCTTATGTGAACGCCCGGGAGCTGGAGTTCGATCATCTGGAGCAGGGTTCCATGACTGTTCGGGAGTATGCTAGGAAATTTTCTTCTCTGTTGGCGTACGTTCCCCATGTTTCTGGCCGGGAGAGGGCCAAGCGGACTATGTTTCTTGAGGGCTTGAATGAAGAGTTGTATCAGATGGTGTTGACTAGCAAACCCAAGAGCTATGCTGAAGCAGTTGACACTGCTATTGATATTGAGGAAGGTTTTCAGAGTCGTCGTGCTCGTAGGCAGCAGGCGATGCAGGTTAGTCGTCCTGCTATTCAGGGAGCGCAGTCTTCCCAGTCCTCCCAGTCAGCCCATCAGCCCCAGCAGCAGCATAAGCAGCAGGTGGCTCAGCAGTCTGGCCGTCAGAGGTTTCTACCCCGAGGTCAGCAGTTCAAGAAGAAGTCGGGTTCTGGCTCTTCTGGTTCAGCAGTTCGAGTAGCAGTGGATCTCGGACTGAGTTTTGCAGCTTTTGCGGTGGAAAGCATCCTTCCACTCAGTGTGTAGGTGTGCAGGGTTCCTGCAACCTTTGTGGTCAGTACGGGCATTTTGCGAGAGTGTGTCCGTCAGCTGGATCAAAGCATACCGCGGCCCAGCCTCAGGGTCGTGGAGGTCAGTCTAGGGGTCGTTCCCCTTAGTTTCCGCAGCCCCGATTGGGTGAGACTCAGTTTAGGCCGTTTCAGCAGCATGGTCCATCGTGGTTTGGACAGTCGTCTCGGACTTTCTTCTCTGGACCCCAGCATGCTCAGGTTAACGCCATCACTAGGGAGCAGGCCGAGGAGACACCGAGTCGGGTGATCGCAGGTACTTGCCTTGTTTTTGATTTTCCTGCACGTGTGTTGTTTAACACCGGTGCATCGCATTCGTTTATATCTGATTCGTTTGTTGTTGAGCATGGTCTGTGTACCATTTTTTTACGTGATGCCGTTTCTGTTTCTACCCCTGGTGGTGTGAGCCTGTTCTCCCAGGAGGTTTTGTTGGGTGGTGTGTTGCGGTTTGGTGAGCATGTCCTGTTAGCGAACTTGATCCATTTGGTTCTTTGGGATTTCGATTGCATAGTTGGGATGGATGTGCTGTCCAACTATAGGGCCTCCGTGGACTGCTTCCATGGGATTGTGCGTTTTAGGCCTTTATCTGGCGAGAAGTGGGACTTTTACGGCCAGGATTCTAGATCGAAGATTCCGTTGATCTCAGTTATGGAGATGTTTAGCTTGTTGTCATTGGGGAATGCTGGCTTTATGATCTACGCGTTGGATGCGTCTTCTTCTTCCCGTGTTCAGCTCAGTGACGTTCCCGTAGTGCGGAACTTTCCCGATGTGTTTCCGGAGGAGATTCCTGGTTTTCCTCCGAGGCGGAAGATTGACTTCAGCATAGAGCTGGTGCCTAGCACAGCTCCGATTTCACATGCTCCTTATCGTCTGGCGCCTGTGGAGTTGAGAGAACTCAAGGTGCAGTTAGATGATTTGCTGGAGAAAGGTTTTATCCGACCTAGTATGTCGCCGTGGAGAGCGCCCATATTGTTTGTGAAGAAGAAGGATGGTTCAATGCGGATGTGCATTGATTTTCGCCAGTTGAACAAAGCCACTGTGAAGAATAAGTACCCGTTGACAAAGAATCGATGATCTGTTTGATCAGTTGCAAGGTTATGCGGTGTATTCAAAGATTGATCTTCGTTCAGGGTACCATCAGCTGAGAGTGAGAGAACAAGATGTCGCAAAGACTGCTTTTCATACCAGGTACGGGCATTTCGAGTTTCTGGTGATTCCGTTTGGATTGACTAATGCCCCTGCAGTCTTTATGGATTTGATGAATCAATTTTTCCGCGAGTTTATCGATCAGTTTGTGATCGTGTTCATCGACGACATCTTAGTCTATTCGAAGACTCCCTTGGAGCACAATGAGCATTTCCGTATTGTCCTTCAGACGCTGAGAGAGCAGCAGTTGTATGCAAAGTTTTCCAAGTGTGAGTTCTGGTTGGATCACGTCGTATTCTTGGGACATGTGATTTCAGCCGAGGGGATTTCGATGGATCCTAGCAAGGTTGATGCCGTTCTAAACTGGGAGCGTCCCAGGAATGTTTTTCGAGATTCGTAGTTTCTTGGGTCTGGCTGCCTATTATCGTCGCTTCATTGAGGGATTCTCAAGTATAGCAAAGCCGATGACTCAATTAACTCAGAAGGACAAGCGTTTTGTTTGGACTGAGCAGTGTGAGAATGTCTTTCAACTGCTTAAGGAAAAATTGACTACTGCGCCTGTGTTGGCTCTGCCGTCCGGAACGGATGGATTCGTTGTTTGTTCTGATGCTTCGGTAAATGGATTGGGTTGTGTGTTGATGCAGAATGGTCGAGTCATTGCGTATGCCTTGCAGCAGTTGAAACCGCACGAGACTCGTTACCCAGTCCATGATTTGGAGTTAGCGGCGGTGGTCTTTGCGTTGAAGATCTGGCGTCACTACCTGTATGGTGAGCAGTTTGTGGTGTACCCCGACCAAAAAAGTTTGCAGTATTTGTTTTCGCAACCCGATTTGAACATGAGACAGCGTAGGTTGATGGAGCTACTAAAGGACTTTGACTGCGAGATTAAGTACCAGCCTGGGAAGTCGAACGTAGTGGCCGATGCTTTGAGCAGGAAGGCTAGTGAGATGCTTGCGTCGTTGTACATCTCTAAGGATCAGGAGCATCTTAACACTATGGGTTGGAGATTATACCGGGCTGAGGATTGCGTTGTGGTTTCATCGTTCCAAGTGGAGCCACAGATTGTTTCTACCATTCGAGCAGCTCATAGGACTGATCCATTTATCCACGAGTTGAAGTTGAAGGTCAGGGCTGGCGAACTTGAGGATTATTCTGTCTCTTTCGATGGTTATTTGCGTTTCCAGGGTAGGTTGGTTGTGCCCAATTTGATTGATTTGAAGGAGGAGATCCTTCGGGAAGCGCATTGTAGTAGACATAGTGTTCATCCTTGTGCACAGAAGATGTACCATTCTTTGAAGCCGCACTTTTGGTGGGCTAGTCTAAAGAGCGACGTTGCTGGTTTTAGGAGGAGATCCTTCGGGAAGCGCATTGTAGTAGACATAGTGTTCATCCTTGTGCACAGAAGATGTACCATTCTTTGAAGCCGCACTTTTGGTGGGCTAGTCTAAAGAGCGACGTTGCTGGTTTTGTTGCTCGTTGTTTGAATTGTCAGATGATTAAGGCCGAAAGGATGAGACCTGGTGGTCTGTTGCATAGTTTGGAAATGCCCCAATGGAATTGGGAGCACATTGCTATGGATTTCGTGACGCATCTGCCTCGTTCTAGCAGAGGATGCGATGCTATTTGGGTGGTTATAGACCGTCTGTCGAAGTCTGCACATTTTATTCCCTATGGGATAACCTTCTCGTTGAAGAAGATGGCGAAGCTGTACGTTGATTTTGTTGTTAGACTGCACGGTGTGCCTGTTTCGATTGTTTTCGATCAAGATCCTAGGTTTACTTCCAGGTTTTGGAAGAGTTTGCATATAGCTTTGGGTACCAGATTGGCGATGAGCACCGCGTATCACCCCCAGAAAGATGGCCAATCTGAGCGAACTATCCAGACGTTGGAGGATATGTTGCGAGCTGTTGAGTTGGATTTCGGAGGTAGCTGGCAAGACGCGTTGTCTTTAGTTGAGCTTTCGTATAATAACAGCTACCAAGTGACGATTGGTATGGCGCCTTTTGAGGCTTTGTATGGCAGAAAGTGCAGATCGCCAGTGTGTTGGGAAGAAGTGGGGGAGAAGCAGATATCTGCCCCTGACTTTGTGCAGCAAATGAAAGATCACGTGGATCTTAGTAGACAGCGGATGAAGGCTGCCCAGGATCGCCAAGCCAGTTATGCGAATAAGAGACGTCGACCTCTAGAGTTTCAGGTTGGTGATCGTGTATTTCTCAAAGTTTCTCCATTTCGCAGTGTCATGCGCTTTGGACGCAAGGGAAAGTTAGCCCCTCGTTACGTTGGACCTTATGAGAATGTTGAGAGGATTGTCCCTTTAGCGTATCGGCTGTTGTTGCCGCCAGAGTTGTCCTCTCTACATGACGTCTTTCATGTTTCCATGTTTAGGAAGTATGAGCCAGATCCGTCTCATGTCCTTGGAACTGACGAAGTTGAGCTAGATCAGTCGTTGAGCTATCAGGAGTATCCCTTGCAGATCCTTGGCAGAAAATAGAAACAGCTGAGAAATAAGACCATTCCGTTGGTAATTGTGCAGTGGAGCAAACATGGAAGGGAAGAGGCTACTTGGGAGCTGGAAGAAAAGATGCAGCGCAAGTGGCCGCATCTGTTTGAGTAGCTGTTGAGCTAAATTTCCAGTAGTTTGTAGCTTTTGATTGTATTTCTTCCCTAGTTGTTGTTAATTGTTTGCTCAGTTATCTTGAACTCTTGGCCATATGTTGGGCGATTTTTTGTTTTGGCTTGCTGTTGTTGAGTTGTTTTTCCAGATTGCTGTTCAATTTCGAGGACGAAATCCTTTTTAGTGGAGGAGAAATGTGAGACCTGAATTTGTATAAGAGATCATTTGTTGGAATGTATCGGTTTTTAGAGATTTCTGGTGGTTTAGATCTCTGTTAGTAAGTTTGGTTTGCATTTTCGGGTCGGAAATCTCATTTAGAGAATCTCTGGAAGTTTTCGTATTTTTGGTATTTTGTGGTGAAATCTGGTTTTGTTGTGGGAGCTGGTTTCGTGGTAATTTAGTGGAGGAGAAATGTGAGACCTGAATTTGTATAAGAGATCATTTGTTGGAATGTATCGGTTTTTAGAGATTTCTGGTGGTTTAGATCTCTGTTAGTAAGTTTGGTTTGCATTTTCGGGTCGGAAATCTCATTTAGAGAATCTCTGGAAGTTTTCGTATTTTTGGTATTTTGTGGTGAAATCTGGTTTTGTTGTGGGAGCTGGTT
>KV014381.1:45829-61787 GCA_001598015.1 Dorcoceras hygrometricum | reverse complement strand
TGCGACGCCGTTTTATTAAGTTGGAACGCAGCGTTTTGATGCAACGTCTGGTATCAGCTTTTGAGTGTTTTACCATCCAGTTTTTAGATTTGAGAACCAGTCGTTGGGTTGTCCAGCTTTTGAGGATTTTGTAGAGCAACTGCTGGTTTTGTCGGTGGACATTTTAACCAGATTTCAGCAGTCGTGAGATTTATTTAAGACTTGGTCTTTGAATTGAGATACCAGATCCCATACTTAGTAAATTTCCTCGATTGTCGACCTTTGTTTCTCGAACCCTAGTACTGTTCACCGTGAGAAGAACCAGTCGTTGTTGTCCAGCTTTTTGAGGATTTTTGTAGAGCAACTGCTGGTTTTGTCGGTGGACATTTTAACCAGATTTCAGCAGTCGTGAGATTTATTTAAGACTTGGTCTTTGAATTGAGATACCAGATCCCATACTTAGTAAATTTCCTCGATTGTCGACCTTTGTTTCTCGAACCCTAGTACTGTTCACCGTGAGCTTTTTCGGTGAATTCTCGTCGTTTCCGACCGTTGTTTGGTACGTGTGAGGTAGCGTTGGACTCCTCTTGAGAAGCTCTTCCTTTCTATACCATTCTTGGAGGCTGTTGTTGTCTAGATCGAGATCGCAAAGTTGCTGTCTTCGGCCGTGTGTTGCGTCGTTGAGGTAGAACTTCGAATTGTTGTTGAGATCTTAGTATTAGCCTTTGTTTAAGCTTTCCGTTAGTGGTTTTGTTGGAATCAGTAGCTGGTTGAGTGTGTGTAACTCCCAGCGTGCTTTTTGTGTATTAGCGTCCCTTGAGAATATTGCCCTGTGTGTTTCAACAGGTTGGAATTCAGATTTCTCGGGACCTTTGATTGTGGTAGTTGTGCTAGGAATTAAGGTACGGATTGGAGCTTGTATTTACAGCGAGGTTATGGCTTGAATAATTTGTGAGATGGCTAATTGTTGGCTGCGGTGATTTGTTGCCTGTTGAGGCGGCTGTTTGTGAGATTGGCCGTGAGCTATATGGTGTATACGTGCTGATGTTAATGCTTCGCATATGTTCATATGCTTGTTATTCCAGCATGTTGCATACACGCCATCTCCTTTCAGCCTTCGCAGCCATTGCCTTGTTGTTGTTGTTGTTCTGTTTACTTACCAGGATGCGTAGGGCGAGCGGTGATTCCGCACTCTCATTTCCCCTATGCGCCGAGTGGCTAGCTACCACAGTTCATAGGTTGGGTCGTTGATGCATCTGGTAAGGGTGGGCGAGTAGGGGTGAGTGGGTAGCACCCACATGTCCTACTGGGGTTTGACCCCATGTCCCTCTGGGGCTTGGTTGTTTCCCTTGTGTGTTGTTTTCAGGGAACCCAGCTTTTACAGCTGGTCGTGGTTTTAATCCAGCTGGTGGTGCCCCAGGAGGTGGTTAGAGTATCCCAGTGGCGTATAGCATATTTATATGTATCAGTATTCTTGGCCAGGGGATGCCCTGTGCTTCGTTGGTGTATTTGATTGTTGGAGTCTGATACTTGTTTTATGCTATACTGTTATTGTTGTGGTGGTTTTCGTAAACTGGGATTCTATTTTGAGTATCGTGCTATTTTAAATTATATCGTTTTAAACCGTCAGGCCAAAAGCGAAAATTTTACCCGCTTTTTGATAGCTTCCGCATGTGTTTGTGTGTTTTTACTCTGATATGAGCACGAGGCCTAACAAATACGAAAACTTCCAGAATTGCTTAAAACATGAAACTGACCCGAAAATGCAATCCAAAGCCTCAAAAAGAAATCTGAATCACCAGAAATCCTTAAAATCCGATTCATCCAAACAATTAATCTTACATCAAAATCAGGTCTCACATTCCTCCCCCACTAAAAAGGATTTCGTCCCCGAAATCACAACAACTCTGGAACACATCACAGCAGCAAAATACAAACAGGAACTCGCCTAACACAATGCCAAGAGTTCAAGATAACTGAGCAACCAAATAACAACAACTAGGGAAGAAAATACAACCAAAAGCTACAAACTACTGGAAATTTAGCTTAACAGCTACTCAAACAGATGCGGCCACTCACGCTGCATCTTTTCTTCCAGCTCCCAAGTAGCTTCTTCCCTGCCATGTTTGCTCCATTGTACCATCACCAACGGAATGGTCTTATTCCTCAACTGTTTCTCTTTTCTGCCAAGGATCTGCAAGGGGTATTCCTGATAGCTCAACGACTGGTCTAGCTCAACCTCGTCAGTTCTAAGCACATGAGACGGATCTGGCTCATACTTCCTCAACATGGAAACATGAAAGACTTCATGTAGAGAAGACAACTCTGGCGGCAACAACAGCCGATACGCTAAAGGGCCAATCCTCTCAACAATCTCATACGGTCCGACGTAACGAGGGGCTAATTTTCCCTTGCGTCCAAAGCGCATCACACTGCGAAACGGAGAAAATTTGAGAAAAACTTGATCATCAACCTGAAACTCGAGAGGTCGACGCCTCTTATTCGCATAACTGGCTTGGTGATCCTGGGCAGCTTTCATCCTCCGTCGAATAAGATCCACATGATCTTTCATTTACTGCACAAAGTCAGGGGCAGATAGCTGCTTCTCCCCCACTTCTTCCCAGCACACTGGCGATCTGCACTTTCTACCATACAAAGCCTCAAACGGCGCCATGCCAATCGTCACCCGATAACTGTTATTGTAATAAAACTCAACCAAAGACAACGCGTCTTGCCAGCTACCTCCGAAATCCAACGCAACAGCTCGTAACATATCCTCCAACGTCTGGATAGTTATCTCAGATTGGCCATCTGTCTGGGGGTGATACGCTGTGCTCATAGCCAATCTGGTGCCCAAAGCTGTTTGCAAACTCTTCTAAAACCTAGAAGTAAACCGCGGATCTCGGTCGAAAACAATCGAAACAGGCACACCGTGCAGTCTAACCACAAAATCAACGTACAGCTTCGCCATATTCTTCAACAAGAAGGTCATCCCATAGGGAATAAAATGTTCAGACTTCGACAGTCGGTCTATAACCACCCAAATAGCATCGCATCCTCTTCTGGAACGAGGCAGATGCGTCACAAAATCCATAGCAATGTGCTCCGAATTCCATTAGGGCACTTCCAAACTCTGCAACAGACCATCGGGTCTCATCCTCTCGGCCTTAACCATCTGACAATTTAAACAACGAGCGACAAAACCAGCAACGTCACTCGTCAGGCCAGCCCACCAAAAGTGCGGCTTCAACGCATGGTACATCTTCCGTGCACCAGGATGAACACTAGTGTGCTTCTCGAAGGATCTCCTCCTTCAAATCAATCAAATTGGACACAACCAACCTGCCCCGGAAACGCAAACAACCATCGAAGAGACAGAATAATCCTCAAGTTCTCCATCCCTGACCTTTAACTTCAACTCGTGGATGGAAGGATCAGTCCTCTGTGCTGCTCGAATACTCGAAACAATCTGTGGCTCCACTTGGAAAGAAGAAACCACCACACAGTCCTCAGCCGGGTAGAATCTCCAACCCGTAGTATTAAGATGCTCTTGATCCTTAGAGATGTACAACGAAGCAAGCATCTCACTAGCCTTCCTGCTCAAAGCATCGGCCACTACGTTCGACTTCCCAGGCTGGTACTTGATCTCACAATCAAAGTCCTTTAGCAGCTCCATCCAACGATGTTGTCTCATGTTCAAGTCAGGCTGCGAAAACAGATACTGCAAACTCTTGTGGTCCGAGTACACCACAAACTGCACGCCATACAGGTAGTGACGCCAGATCTTCAGCGCAAAAACCACCGCTGCAAGCTCCAAATCATGGACTGGATAACGAGTCTTGTGCGGTTTCAACTGCCGCGAGGCGTACGCAATGACTCGACCATTCTGCATCAAAACACAGCCCAATCCATTTAGCGAAGCTTCAGAACAAACAACGAAACCACCTGAACCGGACGGCAGAGCCAACACAGGCGCAGTAGTCAGCTTTTCCTTGAGCAGTTGAAACGCATTCTCACACTGCTCAGTCCAAACAAACCTCTTATCCTTCTCGGTCAATTGAGTCATCGGCTTGGCTATGCTAGAGAAACCTTCGATGAAACGACGGTAATAGCCCACTAAACCCAAGAAACTGCGAATCTCAGACACATTCCTGGGACGCTCCCAGTTCAGAACAGCATCAACCTTACTGGGATCCACAGAAATGCCATCCGCTGAAATGACATGACCCAGAAATACAACACGATCCAACCAAAACTCGCACTTGGAGAATTTAGCATACAACTGCTGTTCTCTCAACCTCTGCAGGACAATTCCCAAGTTCTCCTTGTGCTCCCTCGGAGTCTTCGAGTACACCAAGATGTTGTCAATGAAAACAATCACAAACTGGTATATGAACTCTCTAAAAACCCGGTTCATCAGATCCATAAATACTGCAGGCGCGTTGGTCAAACCAAACGGCATCACCAGAAACTCGAAATGTCCGTACCTTGTACGAAACGCAGTCTTTGCAACATCTTGGTCTCTCACTCTCAACTGATGGTACCCTGATCGCAGATCAATCTTCGAATATACCATAGAACCTTGCAACTGATCGAACAAATCATAGATTCTCGGTAACGGGTACTTGTTCTTGACAGTAGCTTTGTTCAGCTGGCGAAAATCAATGCACATCCACATTGAGCCATCCTTCTTCTTCACAAACAAGATGGGCGCTCCCCACGGCGACATACTAGTTCCGATAAAACCTTTCTCCAGCAAATCATCTAACTGCACCTTGAGCTCTATCAACTCCACAGGCGCCAGACGATACGGGGCACGAGAAATTGGAGCTGTGCCAGGCACCAGCTCTATGCTGAAGTCTATCTCCCGCATCGGAGGAAAACTAGGAATCTCCTTCGGAAACACATCGGGAAAGTTCCGCACCACGGGAACGTCACTAAGCTGCACACAAGAAGAAGAAGACGCATCCAAAGCGTAAATCAGGAAACCAGCATTTCCTAAGGATAACAAGCTGAACATCTCCATTGCTGAGACCAACGGTATCTTCGATCGAGAATCCTGGCCGTAGAAGTCCCACTTCTCGCCAGACGTAGGCCTAAAACGCACAATCCCATGGAAACAGTCCACGGAGGCCCTATACTTGGACAACACGTCCATCCCAACTATATAATCAAAATCCCACAGCATAAATTGGATCAATTCCGCTACCAACACATGCTCATCAAACCGCAACACGCCATCTAACAAAACCTCCTGGGAGAACAAGCTCACACCGCCAGGGGTAGACACGGAAACAACATCGTGCAATGAAATGGCACACAGACCATGCTCAACAACAAACGAATCAGAAACAAAAGAATGCGATGCACCGGTGTCAAACAACACACGTGCAGGAAAATCAAAAACAAGGCAAGTACCTGCGATCACCCGACTCGGCGTCTCCTCGGCCTGCTCCCTAGTGATGGCGTTAACCTGAGCATGCTGGGGTCCAGAGTAGAAAGGCTGAGACGACTGCCTAAAACGCGAAGGACCAGGCTGCTGGAAAGGCCTGAACTGAGTCTCACCCAACCAAGGCTGCTGAAACTAGGGGAACGACACCTAGACTGACCTCCACGACCCTGAGGCTGGGCCGCGGTCTGCTGTCGCATGTTTGCATGCTTTAAATTAGATTTAAATATGCAACCCACACGCCACAAGTTGGCTAGTTGGGCATCTACTGAACCCGACTTCTTCTTGAACTGCTGACCGAGGGGACGGAACCTCTGACTGCCAGACTGCTGCGCCTCCTGTGGCTGCTGCTGCTAGGGCTGATAGGCGGACTGAGGACTGAGAAGACTGTGCTCCTTGAATAGCAGGACGACCACCCGGCGCTGCCTGCTGCCTGCTGCCTACAAGCATGACGAATGCGCAAGCCCTCCTCAATGTCAATAGCAGCATCCATGGTCTCAGCATAACTCTTGGGCTTACTGGTCAACACCATCTGATACAACTCTTCATTCAAGCCCTCAAGAAATCTAGTCCGCTTGGCCCTCTCCCGGCCAGAAACAAGGGGAACGTATGCCAACAAAGAAGAGAACTGCCGAGCATACTCCCTAACAGTCATGGAGCCCTGCTCCAGATGATCGAACTCCCGCTCTCGGGCGTTCACATAGGACTCGGGTACATACTCCTGCCGGAAGGTCTCGCAAAAACTGCCCCAAGAGATCCCAACACCGGTCTCCAACAAGGTACTCGAAGCGCCTCGCCACCAGCGCTCCGCCGCCTGCCTGAGCAAGAGGGTCACTAAACTCAGTCGAAGATCATCATCGTACTGCACCCGATCGAAAAGACCGATGATGTTCCGGAGCCACGAGTCTGCATCTTCACTGGACTCATCACCATTGAAGACTGGAGGGTTCATCCACTGAAACCGTGCTATCACGACATCCATCCTCTCCACAGGAGGTGCCGCAACCTCAACTTCCTCCTCGTCGCTAACACGAGTATGAATGCGAGCACTACGCCTATCCTCATTCTGTCCTGCTGATTCCTCAAACTGCCCCTACCTCTACCATGATGTCTAGGCGGCATCTACGAAAACACTCAACAGGATCAAGCAAAACAGAACAGATACATCATAGATAACACATAACACAAATATGCAGCACGTAATCACATAGGTCAAGCACATGCAACACACGACACTGTGCCTAGACTCAAGTGTGATCAAAGAAATTGAGCTTATCCCAGCTTAAGCTCTGATACCAAAAATGTCAGGCCTCATGCTCTAAACAGAGTAAAAACACACAAACACATGCGGAAGCTATCAAAAAGCGGGTAAAATTTTTCTTTTGGCCAGACGGTTTAAAACAATATAATTTAAAATAATGAAATACTCAAAATATATCCCAGTTTATAAAAACAACCAACAGTATAGCATAAAAACTGCAACATGTATCAGACTCCAACAACATAATACAACGCCAAAGCACAGGGCATCCCCCTGGCTAACTATACTGATACATATAAATATGCTATACGCAACTGGGATACTCTAACCACCTCCTGGGGCGCCACCAACTGTTAGAGTAGATGCCCAACAAGCCAACTTGTGGCGTGTGGGTTTATAGACTCTTGTATAACAATCTTTATATATGATATTCGCATATACTCATATGGCATTCTTTACTTTCATTGTGTGTATGATGATTTACAATTGCGTTGAGTAAAGACCTAGAATAAACTAAAGTGTATGTTAGATGTGATAGTGGGTATGACGGCTATCATGAAACACATCTAATAGTCACTGTGTGTTCTGAACATGTTACTAGTCGATTGGGCCGTCAAAATGAGGATAAGGCCGCCCGAGTTCGAGACTATTATCTGCGATGCGAAGTACCATGTTTCATTGGTAGGGAACATTGTGATGTTCTGAGCATGCAGATAGATAGTGACCTGGTGATCTATCGAACTACCCTCGTTCGGACTTTCCAAGTGGTTACCATTTGTCGAGTGGATAAGTCCGAGGTCTTGGTTGTACTGATTAGTCCTCACGACTCAAAACGTCATTGAGACTCTACATGATAGGAGTCTCACTTTGACTCGTTTGCCGACTCACTTGGGGTCATAAAGCATCGGGATTGGGTGAGACCCCGATGCATGTAGGAGTCGAGGCATCGTTGTCGAGGATTCACCGCTCGCAGACATGCGTGGATATCCTATGCTATCTGAGGGGATAATAGTGTATAAATCTCTGGCCATAGTACTAGAAGTGTTTTAGGTAAATGTGTTTACCTAGTTACACTCGCGATGTCACTATTCGATCTCCAAGATGTATGCATAGCTATCGGATCTATAGAGACTCTCGATTTACCAATGGTCGTTGATCTGATCGGGATATATAGATTTAAAGGACCGTACTGTACGCTAACCACGACCAACTGGTTCTTGCAGGCACTATCAGTGATACCTAGGGGATCATGGGGCGATGTTGCTAGACGCTTTACCATGATCAGATGGGCAAGTCCGGAATTGTGATTCCGGAGCCACAATGGTTGTGGGCCCACGGCTAGCTGTATCCCTGAACCATTGAGGGTCACACAAGTACTGGATTCGAGATTCCCCCACGGATACTCAGCTCAATGTGTTGAGCATGAGAAGAGGATTTTGGGAGTGCGAATTCCTAAAAAGTCAACAGAGGTCAAATTGTGATTTACCGATGTTGAGAGGCAGAACGGTCATTTTGCACTGGGGTTCTGAAAAATGGTTTTTCAGATCATAGTATTCAGTTTTGGAAACTGAGTCGATCGGTCCGATCTGATCGGCGATCGGAGTTATAATGAAGTCTCGGTGATGGGGATGAACTGAATGTTCATCCGTTGGACCCGGGCCCGTTGGGCCGGTCCAAGTCCACCTTTTAATTCTACTTAAGGCAGAATTAAGCCAAGACTTAATACACTTAACAATAGACTCTAAACCCTAACCCTAGCATTGGTAGCCGCCCCCTTCTCTCTAAGAGCCGCCGCCGCCGCCGCCTGCCGCCTCCTCTTCGCCGGAATTTGTTCCGGCCAATTTTGACGAGGAGAATCCGTCCATGCAGATCTCGTCAGCTCTTCTAGTGCAGGCTGACGAAGGAATCTAGTCTCCGGTCATGGACCTGATTGGCGTTAACTACCGCAGTCTACCGTGAAGTGCCGTTTTCTTTACGAAACCGGTCGGATCCAGGCATGAGTTGCCAGCAAGGTAGTGTTTTGAACACCCTATGAATGTCATATTGTGTATTGTTTATCGTATTGATCGTCTCCCGGATATGTTTTTCTGTTCTTCCGCTGCCTCGTCGGGGGGCGCGATCCGGATCCCAACAGTGGTATCAGAGCCATGGTTTTCGGATCTGATCAATACTTTATGCCTTATTGTATCAATATCTCGAAATTGCAGATCAAAACACAAAATTTTTGGGAAAACCATCGGCCGGCCGCCGCCTGGTCGCACCTCAGGCCATGCAGCCTTGCGCAAATCGTTGCGCGGTGGCCGACCGCTGGGAGCGCTGCTTCGCGCCGCTGTTGCTTCGTTGGTCGAGCGCCGCTGCGTGCGAGGAGGGCGACGCTGGCTGGAGGTTGTCCGCGCAAGATGTTGCGCACGCTGGCCGACGATGGACGACGCTTGGGGCCGCTGCTGTGAGTTGTGGTCGATGGCTATGCGATTCTGGCTGGACGCGTTGCGCAACCTCGCGGCCGCTCGTCGCACGATGGCGCTGCGCTTGTCGCGGCCGCGTGCGCCCTTGCGGCGCACGTGATTTTCGTGTGGCGGCCGCCGGCCGGCCGCCGCTCCGGCGAATCTCCGGCGATGTCGTGACGGCTGATTTCTTCTAGGGTTTGGTTCGGGCCTGTCCCGGGCATCCCGTGAAGTTTTCGGGCCGGTATGCGATATCGGGCCCGTTTGGATCGATTATTTTAAGTTTTTGGGCCTAGAATTGTTTTAAGCCCAATATGATACAATTAAAATTATTAAAATGTGATTTTAATTATGAAATATGATTTTGTTGATTAAAATTTGTTTTTATCGGCAAAATACGATTTTATTATAAAATACGATTTCGTAATTAGAATATGATTTTACGATAAATAATTAGATTATTTAAATTATGCATGTTAATTAGATTAATTGCATGATTGGGGTGATCGAGAGCCGTGCCCAATGTGTTAGGTGTATGCAATAGGTTTTGTATGATTTCGATTTGTAAATATTTGATCATCATTTAAAGTGGGCCTGTTTGTGGCCCGTTCCCACCCCTTGATAAATGTATCCCTTATTTGTCATAGTAAATTTAAATGTAAAATTACTAGATTTAGTGGGAGGACATCCGAAGACGGTGGACGATGACGATCAAGATATTGAAGACCGAAGATCTGTAAAACCGGAATGCTTTGTAATAGGATTGCATTGCATATTGCATTACCCCCTAGGATTGGACCCAGGTCCGTGGCTGGCAACCTCGGACCGCATAGCTCTCGCAATCGATCATTATATTTGATCATCATTTAAAGTGGGCCTGTTTGTGGCCCGTTCCCACCCCTTGATAAATGTATCCCTTATTTGTCATAGTAAATTTAAATGTAAAATTACTAGATTTAGTGGGAGGACATCCGAAGACGGTGGACGATGACGATCAAGATATTGAAGACCGAAGATCTGTAAAACCGGAATGCTTTGTAATAGGATTGCATTGCATATTGCATTACCCCTAGGATTGGACCCAGGTCCGTGGCTGGCAACCTCGGACCGCATAGCTCTCGCAATCGATCATCCCAATATTTATTTATGTTGATATATAGATTAATTGAATCCGCATGTTGCATGTTTTAAATTAGATTTAAATATGCATGAGACCAAAATTTTTCAAAAATAAAATCCCTCGTTTTAAATATGATTTAAAACTTATATCAAGATAAATGTTTATTCGATAAACTAAAGGGTATTTAAAATTGTTTAAATTAACCCTACCTTCCATCAACAATGGGTGTACGTCGATGCTACTCGTATACATGGCCCGGCTCATATTATTGAGGGGGTCATGTATGCCGGAAAGCTGTCCACGCCATTGACAACTATTGTGAGTCGGTTGAAACTCCCTTTAACGTTGGCTCATATTATTGGGGACGTTAAGGGGACCGTCCTTCACGACTCAACATTGATGGGTCATCTTGACACGTGATAGTAAACGGCGTCATATTATTGGGCCCTTACTGGACGTGAGGTGAATACATGGAGGTTGCACCGGTTGCAATCGGAAACTACCTTTTGGGGGTCATGGATGGCTGATATTATTCGGGTCCATGATCGCTTGATTGGGCTCCGTGTACCCACTAAAGAAACCTGTTTTCTCGATTTCATTAGAGGGTGGTGAAATCGTTAAAATAGTGGGAGGGTAATTCATAAAACTTAATGACCATGTTTTGTGTCTTAGCTTATATCTTATATAGTTAGTAATGTATGTTCGTTTTCCTCACAGTATTACTGCATACAAAATGGTTTCGATGAAAAACCCGCTCGCTGCTATACTGGATAGCAACAAGTTCACCGGTCTGAACTACCCAGACTGGCTCCGGAACCTCAATCTTGTATTGGCTTCGGAGAAGCTCCTCTATACGATAGAGAAGTTCCCTCCGGAGGAAACCCCTGCCGATATCAGCCCTGAGGAGCTGATTATGCTTAACCAATGGCGGGACGACGAGGTTAAAGCTCGATGCTATGTGATGGCATCGATGTCCAATGAAATACAACGACGCTTTGAGAAGACAAAGTATGCCTCTGCCATACTCTTTTATCTCAAGGAACTGTACGGGGAGAACTCTCGACATGAGAGGTTCACGGCTGTCAAGGAGTTGATGATGAGCCACATGCGCGATGGGACTTCGATCCGTGAGCATGGGGTTCGTATGATTTGGCTCGTTGAAAAGCTGTCGGGCCTTGATATCGCACTTCCACACGAGCTGTCTGTGGATGTACTTCTCCTCTCGCTACCCGCTGCATTCGACCCCTTTGTGGTCAACTTCAACATGAACAAGCTGGAAGCCACCCTTGAAGAGGTGGTGAACATGCTTGTAGTGTTTGAGGGGACTATAAAGAAGGACAAACCCGTCCTCCTTCTGGGTACTTCTTCCTCTGCGAAGAAGGGGCCCAGACGCAAGAGCAAGAAGCGTTCTGCTCCTGCGAAGGAGGAAAAGTCTGCCAAGAAGCCAAAGGCAAAGGCTTCTAAGCCAAACAAGAGCGAGGACGTTTGCCACCACTGCCACAAGGCTGGGCATTGGAGGAGGAACTGCATGGAGTACCTCGATCAGTTGCGAACTGCGAAAGGTATGTTCTACATTGAAATAAACATGTCTCTTAATTCAACTTCTTGGGTACTTGATACCGAATATGGATCTCATATCTGCAATGATTTGCAGGTGATGACAAGAAGTCGACGTCTTAGAGAGGGTGAGACCCACTTGAGGCTAGGCAATGGAGCAAGAGTTGCTGCAGTAGCTATAGGAGATATTAGTTTATTTCTGTCTTCAAATTTTAAGTTGTTGCTACGAGACGTTTTATTTGTTCCCTGAATTGATTAAAACATTATTTCTATTCCTATGCTTGATAGAGATGGATATTCTTGTATGTTTGCTAATTCGATTTGCAATATTTACAAGAATGAATGTTTAATTGGAATTGGGGAACGCGAAAACGATTTATACACCTTAAAATTAAAAGACGTTCCAACTCGCGATGTCGAAGCACATACAACAATAATTAAAAGGACACACGATAACTTGAACCCAGCACAACTTTGGCACGCTAGGCTAGGTCACATTTCTCTAAGTAGGATGAACAAGTTAGTTAGGAGTGATATGTTTGATCTGTCAGACATCAACTCCCTACCGACTTGTGAATCTTGTCTTAAAGGAAAGATGACCAAGCAACCCTTCAAGGGCAAGGGTGAGCGTGCCCAAGGCCTATTGGATTTGATCCATACTGATGTGTGCGGCCCGTTTAGTATTGGTACTAAATATGGTCACACATACTTCATCACCTTTACCGATAATTACTCTAGGTACGGGTACTTGTACTTGATGAAGTACAAGTCTGAATCATTTGAAAGGTTCAAGGAATTCATGGCTGAAGTAGAAAATCAGTTAGGCAAAAGTATTAAGGCACTTCGATCTGATCGAGGTGGTGAATACTTAAGTACTGAGTTTCAAGACTATCTGAAAGAGAATGAGATTCTCTCACAGTGGACCCCTCCGGCCACACCACAGCTCAATGGTGTAGCGGAGCATCGTAATCGGACTTTGTTGGACATGGTTCGATCTATGATGAGCTTCACTGAACTTCCTACCTCGTTTTGGGGCTATGCGCTCGAAACGGCGGTAATGTTGTTGAACAATGTCCACACCAAGGCAGTGGATAAGAATCCGTATGAGATATGGATGGGAAAACCACCCAAGTACTCATTTATGAGGATTTGGGGATGTGCTGCTTACGTGAAGCAGACAGTGGGAGATAAGCTGGATACGAGATCCATCTTATGCTACTTCATTGGGTATCCAAAGAATTCCATTGGATACTACTTCTACTATCCCAGCGAAACAAAAGTGTTTGTTTCTAGGAATGCCACATTTATGGAAAGGGAATTTCTACTTGATATAAAGGGAAAAATAGTAGAACTCGAAGAGGTTCGAGATCCAATCGAAGTACCAGGTGAGTCTCCTACGCCTACAGAGCCAGTACCAGAAATGGTCGCACCTAGGAGATCCGAAAGGATTCCTAGGGCTCCTGAGAGATATGGTTTTCTCCTTGAAGATGATCAAGGTGATCAAGTTGTTGGATCTGATCCAAGAACTTTCAAGGAGGCAATTTTCGATGCTGATTCTAATTTGTGGCTTGAAGCAATGCAGTCTGAGTTTGACTCAATGCATGCTAACCAAGTTTGGACTCTAGTTAACCCTCCCGAAGGAATTGTTCCTATTGGGTGTAAATGGGTATACAAGAGGAAACTTGGGCCTGATGGTAAGGTAATGACCTACAAGGCACGACTGGTCGCGAAAGGTTACACTCAAAGGCAAGGTGTTGACTATGATGAAACCTTCTCGCTAGTCGCAATGTTCAAGTCAATTAGAATCTTGTTAGACATAGCCGCATGGTACGACTATGAGATATGGCAAATGGATGTGAAAACTGCGTTCCTTAATGGAAACATTAAGGAAGAGATCTATATGACTCAGCCTGAGGGTTTCACATCTGTCGGAAGCGAGCATAAGGTATGCAAGCTTCAGAGATCGATCTACGGTCTCAAACAAGCATCACGAAGTTGGAACCTGAGATTCGATGAGACAATTAAGGAATTTGGTTTCATCGAGAATCCCGAGGAGCCATGTGTCTATAAAAAGGTAGTTAAAAAGCGCTGTGACGTTCCTCGTACTTTATGTTGAGACATTCTACTCATTGGGAATGATGTAGGAATGCTGCAGTAAGCATTGTTGTCCATCATGTAAAGATGAAGTAAGCAAATCTGTTCCCCTTGAACGTCCTCATTTACCAGATTTCTATGACGTCATCATCGCTGCTTTCTTCTATAATTACCAGATTTCTGTGACGTCATCATTGCTGCTTCCTTCTATAATTACCAGACTTCTTCTCCGTGTTTGCTTCAATCAAACTACGCCAGATTTCTCCTCTCTTTAGTGCGTAAGACTTCTCCTTCTTCAACCACTTTTTCTTGTTCATCAGATTTCACCTGTACATATCTCTTCCAGATTTCTACTGTTATTTTCTCATCGAGTCTCTTCATTAGACTTCACCTCTTCAATCTTTCTCAAGTCTGATTACAACACTTCTGTGTTTATTGATATATTCAGACCTTTATAAGATTTCTCTTCTCTCTATCTTATTTATGTTCTGCACACTACGTAGAGATGTTAGTAACACAGTAATAGGTTTTTTGTAATTCAAAACACATTATGGATCTGTTCACACAGATTCAACACTGAGGGTTTCACATCTGTTGGAAGCGAGCATAAGGTATGCAAGCTTCAGAGATCGATCTACGGTCTCAAACAAGCATTGCGAAGTTGGAACCTGAGATTCGATGATACAATTAAGGAATTTGGTTTCATCAAGAATCTCGAGGAGCCATGTGTATATAAGAAGGTAGTTAAAAGCGCTGTGACGTTCCTCGTACTTTATGTTGATGACATTCTACTCATTGGGAATGATGTAAGAATGCTGCAGTCAACTAAAGTATGGTTGTCTAGTAGATTTTCGATGAAGGACATGGATGAAACATCCTATATTCTTGGAATACAGATCTATCGGGATAGATCTAAACGGATGCTCGGACTCACCCAAGCTACCTACATCGATACCATACTTAAGGTTCTCTATGGAAGAGTCCAAGAGAGGACACCTACCTATGTGCCACGGGGTCACTCTATCCAAGTCTATGTGTCCAAAGACTGATGAGGAGATAGAGAGTATGACACGTGTACGATATGCCTCGGCTATAGGTAGTATTATGTATGGCATGATCTCGACTAGACCGGATGTCGCATATGCTCTGAGTGTCACGAGCCGCTATCAGGCCAACCCCGGCCAATTGCATTAGAAGGCTTGAAGGATATTCTTAAGTACTTACGAAGTACTAAGAATATGTTCATGGTCTATGGGGGTGGTGAACTGAAACTGGAAGGCTACACTGATTCTAGCTTCCAGTGTGACGTGGATGATTCGAAATCAACCTCTGGATTTGTATTCATGCTCAATGGTGGTGCTGTCTCTTGGAAGAGTTCCAAGCAAGACACCATCGCGGATTCAACCACTGAGGCTGAGTAAATCGCAGCATCAGCTGCTGCTAAGGAGACCGTTTGGATAAGGAATTTCGTCCAAAATTTGGGCGTCATTCCTAATGGATTTGGCCCAGTCTCGGTGTACTGGGACAACACGGGTGCCGTTGCGCAAGCAAAGGAGCCTAGGTCTCACAAAAGATCCAAACACATACTGAGGAAATACCACATAATCCGGGATATTGTGGCTAGAGGTGACATAGCAGTTGAGAGAGTCGCCTCTGCGGACAACGTTGCTGATCCACTTACGAAGCCCTTGCCTGGACCGTTGTTTGAAAAACATCGCAAAACAATGGGACTGCGTCTGATGAGTAGTTGGATTTAGGGCAAGTGGGAGATTGTTAGAGTAGATGCCCAACAAGCCAACTTGTGGCGTGTGGGTTTATAGACTCTTGTATAACAATCTTTATATATGATATTCGCATTTACTCATATGGCATTCTTTACTTTCATTGTGTGTATGATGATTTACAATTTCGTTGAGTAAAGACCTAGAATACACTAAAGTGTATGTTAGATGTGATAGTGGGTATGACGGCTATCATGAAACACATCTAATAGTCACTGTGTGTTCTGAACATGTTACTAGTCGATTGGGCCGTCAAAATGAGGATAAGGCCGT
>KV014381.1:25060-44997 GCA_001598015.1 Dorcoceras hygrometricum | reverse complement strand
ATCTGAGGGGATAATAGTGTATAAATCTTTGGCCAGAGTACTAGAAGTGTTTTAGGTAAATGTGTTTACCTAGTTACACTCTCGATGTCACTATTCGATCTCCAAGATGTATGCATAGCTATCGGATCTATAGCGACTCTCGATTTACCAATGGTCGTTGATCTGATCGGGATATATGGATTTAAAGGACCGTACTGTACTCTAACCACGACCAACTGGTTCTTGCAGGCACTATCAGTGATACCTAGGGGATCATGGGGCGATGTTGCTAGACGCTTTACCATGATCCGATGGGCAAGTCCGGAATTGTGATTCCGGAGCCACAATGGTTGTGGGCCCACGGCTAGCTGTATCCCTGAACCATTGAGGGTCACACAAGTGCTGGATTCGAGATTCCCGCACGGATACTCAGCTCAATGTGTTGAGCATGAGAAGAGGATTTTGGGAGTGCGACTTCCTAAAAAATCAACAGAGGTCAAATTGTGATTTACCGATGTTGAGGGGCAAAACGGTCATTTTGCACTGGGGTTCTGAAAAATGGTTTTTCAGATCATAGTATTCAGTTTTGGAAACTGAGTCGATCGGTCCGATCTGATCGGCGATCGGAGTTATATAAGTCTCGGTGATGGGGATGAACTGAATGTTCATCCGTTGGACCCGGGCCCGTTGGGCCGGTCCAAGTCCACCTTTTAATTCTACTTAAGGTAGAATTAAGCCAAGACTTAATACACTTAACACTAGACTCTAAACCCTAACCCTAGCATTGGTAGCCGCCCCCCTCTCTCTCAAAGAGCCGCCGCCGCCGCCGCCGCCGCCCGCCGCCTCTTCGCCGGAATTTGTTCCGGCCAATTTTGACGAGGAGAATCCGTCCGTGCAGATCTCGTCAGCTCTTCTAGTGCAGGCTGACGAAGGAATCTAGTCTTCGATCATGGACCTGATTGGCGTTAACTACCGTAGTCTGCCGTGAAGTGCCGTTTTCTTTACGAAACCGGTTGGAGCCAGGCACGAGTTGCCAGCAAGGTAGTGTTTTGAACACCCTATGAATGTCATATTGTGTATTGTTTATCGTATTGATCGTCTCCCAGACATGTTTTTCTGTTCTTCCGCTGCCTCGCCGGGGGGCGCGATCCGGATCCCAACACCAACTGGGTTAAAACCACTACCAGCTGTAAAACCTGAGTTCCCTTAAAAACAAAACAACAAGGAAAACAACCAAGCCCCAGAGGGACATGCGGTCAAACCCCAGTACGGAGAGCAGCTGAAACAGCTAAAGAAAATGCATAAGATAAAATGCAGATGCTATGCATGAGACACCGGATAACAGCAGAAGGCTACAACCGAACAGAGAGCCAAGGAACTCAAACATAGCTCCACGAGATCAGCAACGAATCAGTGGCCACGGGGTGTGTTCAAAGTGTGGTAATGAGCCACTCGCCTTGTCACAACACCCAAATACCAGATGCAAAAAACAACTCAACCTGCCGTTGCCTCGCCCATGAACTGTGGTAGTTAACCACTCGGCGCATGGTGGCTAACAGAACCCAGCAGGGAGATGAGAGTGCGGTATCGCCGCTCGCCCTCGTATCCTGGTAAGAAAACAACAGCACAATACACATGGCACAAACGGCCGAGATACAATACAAGGGATCTGAAATGCAAGTGAATAAATGCGTGTATGCAAACAATCGAGAGCAGCTAGCATAACACAATGCAACAGCTACCAACACAGCATTCATATCCACCAAAACAATCCCAGAAATCTCACATTAAATCTCATGCCAATTCCAAGCTACATCAAGCTCGAATCCGTACCTCAATACTGCGCAACAATTACCACAAAAGGATCCCGAGAAATCTGGTTGAAAACCTGCTAAACAACGAAGCATAATTCTAAGGGATACTAACACAGAAAGCATGGCTGGGAGTCATACACTCACACCAGCAGCTGATTCCAACAATACCACTAACAGTAAGCTTAAACAAAGGCTAAGACTAAGATCTCAACAACAATTCAAAGTTCTACCTCAACGATGCAACACACGGCCGAAGACAGCAACTTCGCGATCTCGCTCTAGCCAACAACAGCCTCAAAGAATGGTATAGAAAGGAAGAGCTTCTTGAGAGGAGTCCAATGCTACCTCGCACGTACCAACCGGTGGCCGAAAATGACGGGAATTCGCCGGAGAAACTCACGGTGAACAGTAACCCAGGTTTCGAAGCGAAGAACAGCAATCGGGAGAATATTTCGCTAAGTATGGAAATCTAATAAATCAATCGAAGACCAAGTCTTCCTATATATATACACATCTCAACTGCTGATAACAAATCCCACCGACAAAACCAGTCGACACTCGTTGAAAACACAACCAGCAGGTGCAAAGCAAACCAACTGCTGAATCCCATAACTAATAAAATCTCAACAACACAAAACGACGTCGCAAAGTGACACGTCACTCGCTACTTGCGACTGGTACTCAAACCCAAAAGCTGGACAACCCAACGACTGGATGCTCCACAAACCAAAAGCTGGTACCAGTCGTTGTATCAAAACGCTGCGTTCCAACTTACGTAAACGTCGTCGCACAAACCCAACAGCTGGTCGCTAACCCATAGACTGGATTCCTTAGCGCTAACCAAAACGACGACGCACAACCTACGTCATACAGTCGCTAGCTCTCGCGCAAAACAACCAGACGCAAGCTACAGTAGAGTTGACCATCGTTGACGTTTGCTGCCAGCTGGTACCAGTCGCAATATCCAAAACGGCGTCGCAGCAACTAATCCAAACGGTGTCGTATCCAACTTATCAAAACGCTATCGTTTTGCCCTAAACAACCAAAATAAAGCAGCGGCTGGATACAAACACGCTACGACTGGTTCTCACCAAATCGACCAGCTTTCACTCAAAAATCTCAAAAATACGAAAACTTCCAGAATTGCTTAAAACATGAAATCTGACCCGAAAATTCAATCCAAAGCCTCAAACAAAAAATCTGAATCACCAGAAATCCTTAAAATCCGATTCATCCAAACAATTAATCTTACATCAAAATCAGGTCTCACATATACAGTCTTCTCTGAACTCCTATCTGTAAGGAATCAGTTTCAGCCCATTTCAACAGCAACTCTTCTTTTGCTGCTAAATCCAAAATGGATTTCAATGCCGCTAAACCACGAATACTGAAAGAATCAAAGAATGAAATTATCTCTTTTATAACTGCATCTCTCATCTGTACAAGAAAATATACATCTCTAGAAATAAAGGCAAAAATCTCTTTGGCTGGATTGCCCTTTATCTCCTCCACAAGGAGCTCCTTCCCCTTTGCAGCAAGGTCAATCTTTGGAAGGGTGGCCTTGTGCCATTCCACTTCCTTGAATTCTATTCCGCGACCAAACACAATCCGTGTAGGCTCCTCGACCGTGAGAGAGGGAAGCATCATATCCTCAGGGATCTGCTTCAAAATTTCATCAATCGGCACCGACTCTTCATCAGACACTGATGTTTCAGTAAGCTTCATAACCTTGCTCAAGAGTTTCGTGTCTTCAGAGTTAGTAGCCTCCAAATCTTACTTCTCCTTATCAGTCTCCTCCTCATCTTTCTCCTCCTTCTCTGTCTCCTCCTCATCGGTCTCCTCCTGCAAAATCAATTTGCGTTTGGGAGGTTGGCTTCTTTGTACTGTGGGGCTCCCAGCAGAGACTACAGAAATTGGTATAGCATCTTGTACCACTGGTACAATAGATAAATCCTTTTCTTTGGGAGCGGCTCTCCCAACAGTAGTACGTTCTTCTTCGCAACAGGTTCAGCAGCAGGAGCTGGTCTCCTCTTCACTGCTGCCTTAACAACCTTCTCCACCACTACCTTCTCCTTCAACTCTTCAGAATCTGTCGGCAAAGATTTATCCTTAGCAATGTAGGTGCCGACAGTTTTGACAGTAAGAACCTTCAGAGGTGGGAACGGCTTCGATTACCCCAGTGTCAGATTTGGGGCCCCCTTTAGTAGAATACAGAGTTGAGCTGCAAACCCCCTTGCTTGCTTCGATGAGGGAGTCACCATCTCCTTTAGAATATCGAACAAGAATCTGCTCCAATTTATCTTGATTCCGCCATGGATGGCTGTCATGAGTAGAAACTGTTCGTGTGTTACCGCATCAAAAGAACCAGCCTTTGTAGTAACAGTCTTGGCCAAATATCATTCAACAGACAAAACTCTATCTTCATTTCCTTCTTTTTTCAAGAAGTTTTGATCGGCTCTCCAGTAGCAGAAAAAGCTCTCCTTGCTTCATTTATTAGATCGGTAGGCAACTCATTCACAGACGTTAGCCCTTCTGACGGTAGGTCAAAACTGCCAGTGAATAGCTTTTCTGAGATTTCCACGAACATTCCCTAAACGGAGCTTATCACGGCATTCTTTCTCACAAAGGCGTTTTCAAAGAAATTCACCAAATATCCGTCATAGATATCAGCAGAACATCCCAAAAACCCGGAGTCCAGAAGACTCAAGGGTTTTGAACATCGAAACCATACCGCTATCAGAAAACCTCAAACTGAGTCAAAGTTGACTTGTAGAGCGTTCTGAATGAGTGAAGCAGCCATTGTAGTTGATTGATGGAAGAAAAACGCTGAAGAATGAGATAATCTGCAAACAAAGAGCACTCAAAACACGAGAGTAATATATTGCAAGGTAAGTTTTAGAAGAAATGAAAATGGCGTATAAAAGTTGCAAGGAATACGAAATGGTACGATAAACAATGTGGATGTGACGTTTTGCATGATGACAACACACGTATCAATCATCCGATGGCACGATCAGAATTTGAAAAGAGTTTTGAAATTTTAACCCATACGATTAAAAGTAAAAATGAAGCTCCATTTCAAAGACATCACAACCGTTGATCTTTTAATGTGTCAGTTGGGGTACTTTCAGATCAGATCACATATAAGTATCAGTTGTATATACGCGTAAGCTTGATAGATTTAGATCACACGTATTCAGCTGACTCAGCACTTATTAACTCTGATCTGTTGTTCCCCCTAAAGCTAAGGTTCTCCCAAAGCTGAAGTTCACCAAAACTGAGGTTCCCATTCGTTCCCCCTGAACTGAGGTCCCAAACCTGAGGTTCACCAAAGATGTTCAACCTGCAATGTTTCGCACAAAGATAGATTAGGGAAATTCTAAAAGACCAAGAATATTTAGAAAATACGAAAACTTAGCGTCTGGTAGAGGTTTCGTGAAGATATCAGCAACTTTCTGATCTGTTGACACATACTCCAGCCGGACGTCCTTCTTAAGCACGTGATCTGTTTATAAAGTGGTGCCTTATATCTATGTGCTTTGTTCTTGAATGCAGCACAGGGTTCTGAGTGATGGCTATTGCACTCGTATTGTCACAAAAAAAGGAGCTTCAGAAGCATCAATGTCATAGTCTTTAAGCTGGTGTTGAATCCATAAGATCTGAGCACAGCAGCTTCCAGCTGTTGGATACTCTTCTTCAGCTGTGGACGCGTAGCAATATATGTTTTCTTCTTATTAAACCAGGAAATTAGTCGATCTCCCAAAAATTGACATGTACCACTTGTGCTTCGGCTATCAATCCTACAACCTTCGTAATCTGCATCACTATAACAGATTATTTTAAAACTAAAGTCTTTGGGATACCAAAGACACACATTGGAAGTTCCTTTAAGATATTTTAAAATCCGTTTTACTGCAATATAATGAGATTGTTTAGGCTCAGCTTGGAACCTAGCACACATACAGACAGCAAACATGATGTCTAGTCTGCTAGCAGTCAAGTAAAGCAATGAGCCAATAATACCACGATATAAAGATACCTCAATTGCAGTTCCAACTTCATCTTTGTCGATTTTGATTAAAGCACTCATCGGGGTAGCTGCTGCTGAACTATTTTCCATTCCGAACTTTTTCATCAGCTCTTTTGTATACTTAGCTTGATTGATGAATATTCCATTCTCAATTTGTCTGACTTGTAAACCTAGAAAGAACATCAGCTCTGCCATCATGCTCATCTCAAATTTTTCCTGCATCAGTTTAGAAAATCTCTGTCACATATTGGGGTTAGTTGACCCAAAAATAATATCATCAAAATATATTTGTACCAAAAGAACATGATCATTTTTCACGAATTTAAATAAGGTCTTATCAAATGTTCCTATGATAAAATCATGATCAATAAGAAATTTCGAAAGTGCTTCATACCAAACTCTGGGTGCTTGTTTCAATCCGTATAGAGCTTTATCCAGTTTATAAACGTGATCTGGATATGTATGATTGACGAAGTCAGGAGGTTGTGCAACATACACTTCCTCAGTCAAGATGCCATTTAAAAAGGTACTCTTTACATCCATATGAAAGACTAGTTTTTGAATGCAGCATATGCAATAAACATGGGTATGGCCTCTAATCTGGCTACAGGAGCAAAGGTTTCATCAAAATCTATTCCTTCTAGTTGTCTAAAATCCTGAGTTACTAGTCTAGCCTTGTTTCTAATAACAACACCATCCTCATTCAGTTTGTTCCTAAAGACCCATTTAGTTCCTATCACTGAATGATTAGTAGGTCGAGTAAGTAATTGTCATACATTGTTTCTCTTAAATTGGCTAAGTTCATCTTGCATAGCATCTATCCAGCTTGGGTCTGCTAAGGCTTCTTCTATCATCTTATGTTTTATATGATAAATGAATGCTGAATTGAAGTACTCATGCATAAGCTGGCCTCATGTGTGAACAGAAGAATTTACATTACCTATGATCTGCTCAGGTGGATGATTTCTATTCCACCGAAGATCAGATCCAAGTGGATTTGCTCTCTGTTCAGCTTGGATGTCTGGCTGTTCGTTTTCATCTTGACCACCTGGTACGGATGCCTCTTGATGGATTGTAGATCATCTCGTGCATCATCTTGTGCGTTGGATGGTTCAGCACCTGCAGCTGGCACACTGGTTGTGATATGTTCCTGCACTTGGTCAACATTAGTCAAATCAATTACTTCTTTATGTTACCTGTCAGATCAGCTTGCGCATTTGAGATGTCATCGTTTTGTGCGTCCAGTGCTTGTTGTCTATCAGCTGAATATCCAATTTGTGGCACGTCACTCACGTTGTCTAAGCTGGTTGACTCCAGACGTGTACACAAGTCATTTAAGCTCACAGCTGAATTAGATTGAAAGCTGGTTTCATCGAAGGCCACGTGAGCTGATTCTTCAACAGTCAAACTCCGGTTGTTAAACACTCTATACGCTTTTCTCACAACTGAGTATCCAAGAAATATACCTGCATCAGATTTTGCATCAAAAGCGGTTAGATGATTTTTTCCATTGTTTTGAATGAAACATCTGCATCCAAACACCCTTACATAAGAAATGTCAGGTTTCTTGCCACTTCAGATCTCATATGGGGTAATGCCATGATTCTTGTTAATCATCGATCTGTTCGAGTGTAGCAAGCTGTGTTAACTGCTTCAGCCCAAAATTTTTGAGAAATGTCGGAATCAACAATCATAGTTTGAGCAGCTTCTTTTAAAGTACAATTTATTCTCTCAGCTAACCCGTTCTGCTGAGGAGTTCTAGCTGCTGAAAGCTCATGCTTTATTCCAATATCTTCCAGATAAGAGGATAGTTTTTTATTTAAAAAATAAGTACCTCTATCACTCCTTATCCGATTGATATTGCAAGATTTGTCATTTTGCAAACGTTTTAAAAGTTTTATCAGCTGGTCAGCGGTCTGATCCTTTGATTTTAGAAACATCACCCATGTAAATTTTGAAAAATCGTCAACAACAACAAGGGTGTATTTTGTTCCCCCTAAGCTGGCTACGGGTATTGGACCAAAAAAATCCATATGTAAAAGTTCCAAGCTTCGGGTAGAACTATTGCCGCTTTTCTTTTTAAACGTAGAACGAATATGTTTTCCCAACTGACATGCTGAACAAATCTTGTCTTTTGAAAAATTTATTTTGGGCAAACCAGAAACCAAATCAAGCTTACTCAAATTGGCAAGTGTTTTGAAATTTAGATGGTTCATTCTCTGGCGCCACAGCCAGCTCTTGGAAGAGTTAGCTGCTAAGAAAACTTGTTCAGATCCCAGATGCTCTGACCAGATTAAAGTGTAGGTATTCCCCGATCTGTTTCCTACTAATACTGTCAGACCATCTGGATTCTGAACTGTGCATGTGTGCTTTTGAAAGTTAACTGTGTAACCATTGTCACACAGCTGACTTATGCTAATAAGATTGTAGCACAGGTTCTCAACAAGAAGAACATCAGTAATTGAAAGATTACCATGGGTAAGCTTAACCTTACCCACAGTGTTACCGTGTGAGTTGTCACCAAAGATAATTCTGTGTCCTTTATGTGGCTTCAGTCTGATAACAGATTTGAATTTCCAGTCATGTGCCTCGCACGTCCGCTATCCAGATACCATTTGATTGAGTTCTCCAAAGCTGTGTACCGGTTGTCCTACAATCACAAAAATAAACTTTTGGTACCCAATTTCACTTGGGTCCAGATCGGATTACCCCTTTCGGGACCCATAATTGAATTACCTTAACAGTTTTCCTAGTATGAATGTCCACAAGGGTTCGTGCTGAATTTTTGTGCGATCTGTTGAGCTTTGTTTTCGTATTTTGACCACTCAGATCACGCTTGGTCTGAACCTTTACCCATTTAACCTTCGTTGAACCACGCCTTTGCTGGTTCGGAACAGACGACTAAGGTACAGCTTTCGCCTTATCCTTTTCTATCTGTTCGTTAGCTAGTTGGGCTTACAGTTCTCAGGCTTGATGTAACCAATGTCATTTTTGCCCTTATGGTTCAGCTGTCCAGTGATCTGGTCATCATACTTGACCGACTCATAAACATCATGTGTCACACTGGCTTTGACAAAATTCATTTTCTTGAATTTGTCATCAGTCAGATCTGACTGAGTACATATTTCCACTGAGCTGCTTTCACCAAAGCTTAAACCTAAGCCAGTTTTATCATCTAATGGCTTCTGGGTTTCATGCATCTTACTCAAGGAAATTGAAGACTTAGTCCAGGAACTCATCACTTGATTTAATGTTTCATTTTCAGATGAGAGTTCATAGGACTTTGTTCTCAAGGATTCATTCTCAATTTTCATCTTACTCAACTCAGTTTGTAAACTGTCAGTTTCCCCAAGATGAGCAGTGCTTGGTTCAACTGAACTGTTTTTCAAACATCCGTTTTTTGCCTTAATTTGCTCGAATGTTTGAGATAGTTTTCTGTACTCATGGACCATCTCATTTAGTGCGGTGATGAGTTCCTCACGTGTAAATTCACTATTAGAGAAATCAAATACCTCATCGTCAGTAGTTTGGTTCGCCATAAAGTAGTGGACTTCTTCTTTCTCATTCTCACTAGATGAGCTGCTTGATGTTGTTTCAGAGTCTGAGTCCGCCCATTTGCTATTGCTCTCCTCAGCAACAAGTACCTTTCGGTCATTATTTTTGTTGGGTCTCTTCTCATATATGTTCTTTCTTCTTTCTGTGGACCGCTTGTCATCTTTCTTGGGCATGTTGCAATCAGCTGCAAAATGCCCTCGTCTGCCACAGTTATAACTATTTTGATCAGTATAAATCTTTTCAGATTAATGTGCATTGTTATAATTAAAATAAGGGTTTGAGATCTTCTCATAAATTTCCCAAACTTCTTTACGAAGAGGGACATGATGTCGTTGCTGATTTTCTCTGCTGTCTTGCTTGGTGAGCTCCGTTCTGAAACTGTAACACAAGAGCCTTCGTGGGTTGTGAGGTTGATGGCCCAGTCTCTGATCTGGTTTCCAGCTCAAACTAATAAGCTTTGAGATTTGCGAACAGATCATGGAGTTCCAGCTTGTTCAGATCCTTTGATTCTCGCATTGCCATCGTCTTCACGTCGCATTCCCTTGGTAGTGCTCTCATCACTTTAAGAGCCAGTTCTCTGTTTTTGTACTCCTTCCCAAGACTTGTTAGTTCAATCACGACAGAGTTGAATCTTTCATTGAATTCAGTCATCGTCTCCCCTTCTCTCATCTTGTTGACTCATACTTCTGCTGGGCAACAGTCAGCTTATTTTCCTTCGTCTCATCATTGCCTTCGCAGATTTGTGTCAGCTTTTCCCAGATCTCTTTTGCAGTAGCGCAAGTCTTTATTTTGCTGAACATACTTTTGTCCAACGTCTTGTAGAGAATATGCTACGTTGTCCAAATGTGCCTTCTTCTTATCTTTGTTGTGTACTCAAATCTGGTATTTTCTATCCATTGTGGAGCACCAGCAGTAATGGTTAAGGCTGTGTTGGCCTTCATGATCTTCATGGGTCCATCTGTTATAACGAACAACATATCATCGTCCTGAGCTGCTAAATGGGCTTGCATCCTAATCTTCCAGTTATCATACTCCTTCTTAGAAAACATAGAAATTTTATTGTGAGAATTAGACATATTTGAATATAAGTATAGAAGATCAAACTGTTCAATAACTGAGATGACAAGGCTCTGATACCAATTGATAGGATCAACAGGTTCGGAAATAGAAGCAAAATAAGCCCAAGAGTTCAGAAGAAGGGGGGTTTGAATGAACTCCTTCGATTTTTCTATTTCAAAACCTTTAAAACGATTTTACAAGTTTGTGCTTAACTCAAAGCTGAGTGACCAGCTTAGAGGATCTCAATGCTAATCTGTTTTCTCGGCTAACTAAATAGTGCGGAAATAAACCGATTGAACAGTGAACAGTAAATAAAATAACGATGCAAGTAAGTAAATATATAGAGTCAGGAGTTTGTTTCTGGAAGTTCGGATATCAATATACGTCTTCCCTTCTTCCTTTTCAGGAAGGTTCCACTAGAAGACTTTGATGTTTACAGCTTCTGCAAGCACCAACTCACTTAATCCTCGCTTAAAGTGAACTCCTAGCAATCCAAACACAATGCAGACTTCTCTGATGATTACAAACAAACGTATTTTAGAACTGCTAGAAATAGCGAGTTCTTTACAAACTCTGATCTGATATTTCAATTAATACAAATCTAACAGAGTGTGTGACACCTCTGGTTTCTTATACAATTAGAATAGTTTACTAAAGTAAACCAGAAGGAATCTCGAAGATTAATTTCTGATAAAAACTGAAAGATTGTTCTTCAAGATTTGAGAGCTGGGATATCGAATATCGAGAGCTTCGAAGTTGTAAATTGGAAAATGAACTCGATGAAGCGAAGTTGTCAAGAGATCGAATAAGAAGCTATCTGTTGAATCACTTCATCAATTTATATGCATCCATCTTCAACGGTCATTTAATGAGCCAGTAGACACAAGCCTTGTTTGAAAACCTTCATCGTACTAAGCATTAATTGGGCCATTAATGTTGTGTGGAGGTTTGTCAGCTGTTGTCAGAGCTTAGTAAACTTTATATCAAAATGGGTAAACATTGATTGAACCAACTCTGCGTTCTGTACGATATACTCCAAATAGCTCTGATCTTGAATAACTTTAATCCACTTTGTCTTACAGTCTTTATACGCTTCAATCTTGATCGTTGAATCCTTTGGAACAAATAGCTGTAAAGATCTGAAATCTGTAATCTAAAATCTGTCTCGACTCTGAAATCTGCTTCTGTACTGAGCTGAGATCTCGAATAAATAAGCTTCCAATCTTTCTCTTTTACGAATACTTCCCTTTTTGCTCTCTTTATCCATATCTTCGTCTGATCTGAAATCCTTCTCTACGAATAATATTGGCTTTTTACTGTTGCTAAGATCTGAACTGCTAAGGACCAAACAAAACGATTACTAAACCCGTTCTGTTCCTTAGAAGCCTCTGATCTGGTCTGTATTGTAGAATAAGCCTCTGATCTAAACTCTTATATGCCCTCTGAACTGAACTGGTATACTCTGATCTGATCTGTTCTGGAACCCTCTAAACAGACCCGATACACTCTGATCTGAAATCGTTATATAAACATCTGAACGGATCTAATACGCTCGGATCTGACTGCTCGTATCTGATCTACTATGATCTATTCTGAATAAGATGCCTAAATGATTTCGTCCTTAACACAATCACATGTAGTCCAAATCTGAACGAATCTCAGTCCCCGAATACTCTAGTCCAAATCTGAAACGCCTTATATTCAGTTCTTTATCTTGTTTGTGAAACTCTTATATGCCTCTGAACTGAACTGGTATACTCTGATCTGATCTGTTCTGGAACCCTCTAAACAGACCCGATACACTCTGATCTGAAATCGTTATATAAACATCTGAACGGATCTAATACGCTCGGATCTGACTGCTCGTATCTGATCTACTATGATCTATTCTGAATAAGATGCCTAAATGATTTCGTCCTTAACACAATCACATGTAGTCCAAATCTGAACGAATCTCAGTCCCCGAATACTTCTAGTCCAAATCTGAACGCCTTATATTCAGTTCTTTATCTTGTTTGTGTTATCACCAAAAATTATAATTTTATCTTAACAAGTAGTATTCGCTTAAAGATTTGGAGGCACTATCTTTATGGGTAGAAATACAAAATTTTTACTGATCACAAGAGCCTCAAATACTTATTCACATAGAAAGATCTGAACATGAGACAACGGAGATGGCTAGAGCTGGTGAAGGACTACGACTACACGATCTGTTATCACCCCGGTAGGCTATGTGGTGGCTGATGCATTGATTAGTAAGTCATTGGGTTTAGCTCAGATTTCAGTTCAGAGACAATTGGCTTTGGAAATTGAGAGATTTGAATTGGAGCTGATTACCCGTGATTGCGCTCCAAAGCTAGCTATTCTTATCATTCAGTCATTGTTGAAAGATCAGATAAGAGAGGGTCAGGCGAGAGACGAACAATTGATTAAGTGGAAACAACAGGATGAAAATAAGGGTGGAAATCTCTATACTAAAGAAGAGGGTATTGTGAGATATAAAGGCAGGATGTGGGTTCCACATGTAAATACCCTGTGAGCTGATATCATGACTGAAGCTCACACTACCCTATACTCAGTTCACCCAGGAAACACAAAAATATATAAAGACTTGCAAAAGTTATATTGGTGTCCAGGAATGAAGCGAGATATCTCCAGATTGATCGTTGAATGCCTAACCTGTCAACAAGTTAAAGCAGAGCACCAACGACCAGTTGGGATGCTGAGACCTCTCCCAATAATAGAATGGAAATGGGAAAATATACGATGGATTTTGTGGTAGGTCTGCCAAGCACCCTTCACGGATTCAACTCGATTTGGGTCATAGTTTATCGTTAACCAAGTCAGCTCCTTTTCTACGAGTAAAAATGACTTACGATTTGAATAAGTATGCTAACCTGTATATCAAGAAAATAGAAAGGCTTCATGGAATTCCAGTTTCAATCATATCATATATGGACCCAAGGTTCACATCAGCGTTCTGGAAGAGCTTACATCGAGCTATGGGAACCAAGCTAGCCTTCAGCATGGCTTTCCATCCCCAAACTGATGGCCAATCTGAGATAGAGATCCAACCACTGGAAGATCTGCTTCATGCCTGCACAATATATTTTGTTAAAAGTTTGGATTCAAAGCTTTTGTTGGTGAAATTAACTTACAATAATAGTTACCAAGTTTCGATAAAGATGGCCCCTTATGAAGCTCTGTATGGACGAACGTGCAGTCACCTATTCAATGGGACGATGTAGGTAAGAGAGTTGATCTAGGTCCAAACATAGTGGAGCAAATAGTTGAAGCCATCAGAAAAGTACATGATCGGATGAGGACGATACATAGTAGAAAAAAGAGCTATGCTGATGATCGCTGTTGTGAGCAGAAGTTTGAGGTAGGAGATTAGGTATTCCTTAAAGTAGCACCCATGAAGGGAGTGATGAGGTTTATAAGAAAGGTCAATCCGAGTCCTAGATATATAAGTCCCTTTGAAATCTTAGAAAGAGTGGGGACGTCAGCTTATCAGTTAGCATTAGCACCTCAACTAATACACAATGTATTTCACGTATCAGCTCTTCGGAAGAACACTCCAAGTCCCTCGCACGTACTGAGATACGATCTCGTACAGCTCGCGTCTGATCTGAGTTACGAATAAGATCCAGTGAGGATTTTTCATAGAGAAGACAGAAGACTGGGGAATCGATGCATACCAATGGTCAAAGTTCAATGGGCAAATCACCCAGAATGGGAAGCAATATGGGAGACTGAAGCATATATGCATAGTCGATACCTAGAGCTGTTTAGGTGAGTCAAATTTCTAGGATGAAACTTATTTAAGGGGGTAGACTTGTAACACTCGAAAAATCCAGAAATCTACGAGTTATTTAATTTGTCTTGAAGGGTTAAATTGAAATTTTTGCGTATAGCATTTCAGATTTAGTTTGAGCTCATTTCTTTGATTTTAAGCTTTGGCAGTTCATGAGTATTTCCGGAAGAATAAACCCAAGCATGGTTCGAGTTTCTAAATTTTTTTTTAAAAAAGAATATTATATAAACATTATTTCAAAGTATTGATTTCGGTTGGTAAACACATCATACCGTTGTAGTACTTTAAAAACCTACTACACATAATGTTTTATCATTGTAAATAATTTGAGGCGGTAAAGTGTTCTCCCAAAACAAGAAACCAACCGAAGCTCTTCTCTTTTAGTTTTCTAAACTTCTCAATTGTGCTTGAGATTCAAAGTCGTAGTTATTTGTTGAAATTGTTGTTCAATTTGAGGCAAGTATATTATGTTCTTTGATGCACCTTTGAAAGCATATTATGTTCATTTCATCTTGTGCGTGAGTTTCACAGTTCTTCGGAGTTTATTGTTTTTGGTTTAACCTGAAGTGATTTTCTAAATGAATGCGGGTTCCCAGAAGTGGTTTTATCATTGAACTTTGCCTGAAATATTTGATATTGTGTAATTTGAGGTGATTTTATTTTCAAAATACTGGGTTGTACGAATGTAGCCTAAAAGAAAAGTCTTCGAGACGTTTTCCGATGAAATGTCATACTGGATGGTTAAGGGTGAGGTTTTGAAATGATAAGCAAAGTTGGTCTAGTTAGGGCTCTGTCCTGATCTGATAAGTTGAGCTGGTCTATCAGAACTTCCTCGAACTGATAGCGGTACAATACAGTTATTCTAATCCGATCTGTTTCTTCTAATCTGAGTTGACTCTTCCTAAGCTGAGTTGATTGTTTTTAAGTTCACAATCCATTACTAAGCTCATAATCTATTTTTCCTCTTCTGAGATGTTCCAAGCGCATAATCTGTTTCCTCTTCTGAGATATTCTAAGCTCGTGATTTGATTTGATTGCGCTCAGCGGAGTTGACTTTGTTTGACCTTCTTAATTTGCTTGATGGTTCTAAGTTGTGTTGACCTTCCCTAATCTGAGTTGATTATTCTAAGCTCACGATCTGTTTTCTCTTCTGAGCTATTCTAAGTTCGCGATCTATTTCATATGGTATACTGGACCGACCAACTCGATTCAAGTAAAAATTCAACAACGAAACCTTTGATTTCTTATTTTTCAAATATCAGCCTGAGCTGATTCCAGGCTTCCTCATTTTGAACACCTTAAGTACAACCAGTGTCATTTTAAAATTTAAAGGAGATTTAAAGCAGGGAACTGCTTTTGTGTGCGATCTAACCAGATCAGAGGAGATTATTTTAAAAAGGTTGCGTAAAGGAAGTTTATTTCAAGTTTTTATGAACTGTTGTGAAGATAACAGACGGTCAGATTATGGGAGTGTGGATATTGGTCTACGGACCGGGGTGCCACTGGAACGGCCCGACTTTCTAAAATATTTTGCTTTAAAGAGAAGGCATGAAATTTTTTTTCCGATCACTATTCATGTGAACAGTACTATTTACGTGAATAGTAGCCTCGATAATTTTTTCCAATAATCTTCTAAAATTGAAGTTGATGCAACAAAAAATAATAAAATAATGCCATACCACAGTAAATCGTATATCCCAACAAAATTTTCAAACAAATTAATATCAAATTTCAAGCTTTGAAGACACAGAATTTATTTCAAAAATATCTCATGAAGGAAATCGTATCCTCAAAATTTACGTAACATCTGATAAAAATATTTTGCGGAAGCTTAGAAGGTCTCAAGAGTGCGTCATCGGTATCCAATGCTCCTCAAGTATCGTCGCCCCGGACCTCAACATCACTAGCACCTGCAGGCAATAAGATCTAGTGAGCCTAATGGTTCAGCATGCTCAAACCTGAATAAAAAATAATAAATATACACCACATGCATCGAAAATAGCGATACGAAGATACTTTTTAAACTTCATCATCAGACTTTAAAAAGAACTTTAAACTTTAACTTCATACATCATCGTCAAAATTCTTTGAATAAACTTTAACCTCAAATCCTCAAGATAACATCATGGCATGTCAATAACATAAATCCTCAAAATAACATTTTGGGTGAAGTTTGCTCATTGATGCGACCCCTCTGTTCGCTTGATCAAGCTATAAGCAATAGTACTAGGATGGAATAGCTCTACGAACCTCTTGCGCCGTAATCACTATCCTCCTCTAGTATGGCTCTACAGACCTCATGCGTTGTAGTCACCATATTCCTCTACGTCTTGGTCACAGTCAACTCGCATTCCTCAAAATAATTTTTCTCATTTTCTTTTAAAACATCAACATCACGTCTCATGCCATTAACATCATAAAAATTCATCATTTTCATTTTCAAAAGCTTTATGCCCGTAAATGTCAGGCCCGGTGCACAAAACAGAGATTAACACGCAAATTATAACTGCGGAAGCATTTAAAAGTGGCTAAAATTTTTTGCTTTGGCCTGACTTAAAAAAAATAATTTAAAAATGCACTTATACTCAAAGTATTGGTTTTACAACAACCCAAAAGCTGAACACCAGCAGCTGCAAATAACAAATACAAGTATCGAGCATCCCAAAACAATACAGTCTGAAATCAGCAATAGAACGTCGACACGGGACATTCCCCGGCGACGACTCTTCCCCGGCGACGACTCTAATATTTAGATAACCGGGACACTCTATCCACCTCTCGGGGCACTACCAGCTGCGTCATCTCCACGACCAGCGGAGAAGCCTAGAAATCCTGAACAACACAAAACAAACAAAACAACCAGCCCAGAGGGACAGGGGTCAAACCCCAGTACGGAGAGCAATACAAACAGCTAATAGACAGCAACAGATATAAATGCACGTGCTATGCATGAGAGCCAAAGTATGCAAAGACAGTAGGCTGCAAATGAATCAGGAATCCAAAGGAGCTCAAGGACCAGCTCAGCAGCTATCAACAGATACGAACAAAGGGTAGTGTCCACGAAGCATGTGAGTGTACTGATTAGTCCTCACTACTCGAAACGTCATTGAGACTCTACGTGATAGGTGCCTCACTTTGAACCGTTTACCGACTCAATTGGGGTCATTAGGTGGCGGGATTGGGTAAGGTCCCGATGCATGTAGGAGTCGATGCTTCGTTGTCGAGGATTCACCGCTCGCTTTTATGCGTGGATATCCTATGCTATCTGAGGAGATAATAGTGTGATAAATCTCTGGCCAGAGTACTGGATGTGTTTTAGGTAAATGGGTTTGCCTAGTAACACTCGTGATGTCACTATTTGATCTCCAAGATGTATGCATAGTTATCGGATCTCTAGCGACTATCGATTTACCAATGGTCGTTGCTCTGATCGTGATATATGTGTTGAAAGGACCGTACTGTACGCTAACCACGACCAACTGGTTCTTGCAGGAACTATCAGTGATACCTAGGGGATCATGGTGTGAGACCTGGATTTGTAATTGAGAATTATCGTTGGAATGAATCGATAAATAGAGGTTCTGCTAGTTTAAGATCACTATTTGAGTGTTTGAGTTGCATTTTCGGGTTCCGTTTCGTGTGTTGAACAATTCTGGAGATTTCGTATTTTTCGCATATTTGAGGTACCTGCTGGTTGGTGTATCAGCTGGTGTTGTGAGCTAGCAGCTGGTCGATGGCAAAACCAGTCGAAGCTTGTTTTAGCGCGAGATTCTTGAAACGCCGTCGTTTGCGTGAAGTCTGGTTGCGTGCGTTGTGATCAGCAGATGCTTTAGCGTAGTTGCGTTGAGGGCTAAAACGACTGCGTTTAGAGTAGTTGGCACGACGTCGTTTGGATGTTGCGTCTGGTACCAGCTGGTAGATCGCGTGTGTGTTCCTGCTGGTTGATCAGCAGATGTTGATGTCAACGCGGGTCAACATTCCTGTAGCTCGAATATGATGCGTCGTCGTTTCGTTGTTGCGACTAGGAATCCAGCTGCGAGTGAGTTTCGACGCTATTGCTTGCTGCTGGTATTTCGCGAGAGCTAGCGACTGGATGACGTCAGTGGAGCGACGTCGTTTGAGTTAGTTGTAAAGCTGCGTTTTGAGGTTGCGACTGGATCCAGCAGAGAGAAGCGTTGCGTTGTTTTGTCTTGCGACTGAATACCCAGCTGCTGGTTTAGTATGCAACGTCGTTTGAGTAAGTTGGTGCGACGCCGTTTTGAGAACCAGCCGTTAGTTATTTTAGCGATTGTTGGAGAGATCAGCTGTTGGTTCTAGCGTCTGCTGGTTTGGGGAATTGTTTGTGTCGACTGGTTTTGTCGGTGGACAAGTAATTGAAGTAATTCCAGTCGTTGCTAGTGCTATTTATAGGAAGACTTGGTCTTCTATTTGTGATATCATTTCCCATACTTAGCAAATATTTCCAGCCTTTCGTTCCTTATCTTTCGAACCCTAAAACACTGTTCAGCCGTGAGCTTTCCGGCGATTTCCCGTCGTTCCGGTGGTGGTTTTGGCTCGTGCGAGGTAGCGTTGGACTCCTCTTGAGAAGCTCTTCCAATTCATACCAGTTTTAGAAGCTGTAATTGGATAGTCGAGGAACGCGAAGTTGCTTCCGTTCGAGTGTTGCGTCGATTTGGTAGAGCTACGTTCTGGTTTTCGGTGAACCTTGTTCCTAGCCATAGTTTTTAAGCTTTCTATGTAATTGTTGAGGTATATGGAGCAGCTGGTCGAGTGAGACTCCCAGCCGTGAGCTGGTTTAGCAACCTGTTAGATTTACGTTGTGTATGCCGTGTGTTTAACAGGCTTTTACCAGAGTCTTCGGGATTTCTCGCAGGGTTAGTTATTGCTCAGTATAAGGTACGGATTTGAGCTTAATTTACAGCGAGATTATGGCTTGGATAATTGTATCTGCTGGTATGTGGAATGGCCGTGCCTGCTGGTTGTGTCCTGTTGAGGATTGTGTATGATAATTGTGTAATTGCTGCGTTGCATATGTTTATATGCTTGCATTCCCGCATGCTGCATACACGCATGGTATTCCTTTCCAGTTTTGGTAGTCTTTGTACCATTGTTGTATTGTTGTTATTTTCTTACCAGGATGTGAGGGCGAGCGGCAATACCGCACTCTCATCTCCCTGCTGGGATCGTAGCCACCATGCACCGAGTGGTTAAATACCACAGTTCATGGGCGAGGCAACAGCAGGTTGAGTTGTTTGATGCATCCGGTAAGTAGGTGTAGTATCATGGCGAGTGGCTCACTACCACACTGTGAACACACCCGTGGCCTCTGTCTGTTGTTGGTAATTCTTGGAGCTATGTTTGAGTTCCTTAGCTCCCTTGTAGGTCGATCTTTCCATTGTTCTTCGGCGTCTCATGCATAGCATCTACATTTTATTCCTTGCTGTTTATTTTCTGTTGTATTATTGTCTCTCCGTACTGGGTTTGACCCCATGTCCCTCCGGGGCTTGGTTTGTTTCTTTGTTGCGTTGTTTTCAGGAAACCCAGGTTCTACAGCTGGTCGTGGGTTCAACCCAGCTGGCGGTGCCCCAGGAGGTGGCTAGTGTGTCCCAGTAGCATATAGCATATATATAAATATGTATCAGTTAGCCAGGGGGATGCCCTGTGCTTTGTTGTTGTACCCGTA
>KV014380.1:54675-90332 GCA_001598015.1 Dorcoceras hygrometricum | reverse complement strand
TGAAGCAGACAGTGGGAGATAAGCTGGATACTAGATCCATCTTATGCTACTTAATTGGGTATCCAAATAATTCCATTGGATACTACTTCTACTATCCCAACGAGACAAAAGTGTTTGTTTCTAGGAATGCCACCTTTATGGAAAGGGAGTTTCTGCTTGATGGAAAAGGCAAGATAGTAGAACTCGAAGAGGTTCGAGTACCATCTGAAGTACCAAGTGAACCTCCCGCACCTCAAGAGCCGGTACCAGAAATGGTCGCACCTAGGAGATCTGAAATGATTCCTAGGTTCCTGAAAGATATGGTTTCCTCCTTGAAAATGATCAAAGTGATTAAACTGTTGGATGTGATCCAAGAACTTTCAAGGAGGCAATTTCCGATGCTGATTCTAATTTGTGGCTTGAAGCAATGCAGTCTGAGATTGACTCAATGCATGGGAACCAAGTTTGGACTCTTGTTGATCCTACCGAAGGAATAGTTCATATTGGGTGTAAATGGATATACAAGAGAAAACTCGGGCCTGATGGTAAGGTACTGACCTACAAGGCACGACTGCTTGCAAAAGGTTACACTCAAAGGCAAGGTGTTGACTATGATGAAACCTTTTCACCAGTCGCAATGTTCAAGTCAATTAGAATCTTACTTGCCATAGCCGCATGGTACGACTATGAGATATTGCCAATGGATGTGAAAACTACGTTCCTTAATGGAAACATTAAGGAAGAGATCTATATGACGCAGCCTGAGGGTTTCACATCTATAGAATGTGAGCATAAGGGATCGATCTATGGTCTCAAACAAGCATCGAGGAGTTGGAACCTGAGATTCGATGAAACAATTAAGTAATTAGGTTTCATCAAGAATCCCGAGGAGCCATGTGTATACAAGAAGGTAGTTAAAACTGCTGTGACATTCCTTGTACTTTATGTTGATGACATTCTACTCATTGGGAATGACGTAGGAATGCTGCAATGAACTAAAGTATGGTTGTCTAGTAGATTCTCGATGAAGGACATGGGTGAAGCATCCTATATTCTTGGAATACAGATCTATCGGGATAGATCGAAAAGGATGCTCGACTCACCCAAGCTACCTACATCGATACCATACTTAAAGCGGTTCTCTATGGAAGAGTCCAAGAGAGGACACCTACCTATGTGCCACGGGGTCACTCTATCTAAGTCTATGTGTCCGAAGACTGATGATGAGATAGAGAGTATGACACGTGTGCCATATGCCTCGGCAATAGGTAGTATTATGTATGGCATGATCTCAACTAGACCGGATGTCGCATATGCTCTGAGTGTCACGATCCGTTACCAGGCCAACCCCGGCCAAATGCATTGGAAGGCTGTGAAAGATATTCTTAAGTAAGTGCGAAGGACTAAGAATATGTTCATGGTCTATGGGGGTGGTGAACTGAAATTGGAAGGTTACACTGATTCTAGCTTCCAATGTGACGTGGATGATTCGAAGTCAACCTCTGGATTTGTATTCATGCTCAATGGTGGTGCTGTCTCTTGGAAGAGTTCCAAGCAAGACATCATCGCGGATTCAACCACTGAGGCTGAGTACATCGCAGCATCAGCTGCTGCTAAGGAGGCGGTTTGGATAAGGAATTTCGTCCAAGAGTTGGACGTAATTCCTGAAGGAGTTGGTCCAGTCCCGGTGTACTGCGACAACACGGGTGCCGTTGCGCAAGCAATGGAGCCTAGGTCTCACCAAAGATCCAAACATATACTAAGGAAATACCACATAATCCGGGATATTGTGGCTAGAGGTGACATAGCAGTTGAGAATGTCGCCTCTGCAGACAACATTGTTGATCCACTTACAAAGCCCTTGCCAGGACCGTTGTTTGAAAAACATCACGAAACAATGGGACTGCGTCTGATGAGTAGTTGGATATAGGGCAAGTGGGAGATTGTTAGAGTAGATGCCCAACTAGCCAACTTGTGGCGTGTGGGTTTTATAGACTCTTGTGTATAACGATATTTATTTATGAAATACGCATTTCTTTTATGGCATTCTTTATTTTCATTATGTAATCATGTTAACAATTGTGTTGGATAAAGACCTAGAATGCACCATAGTGTATGTTAGATGTGATAGTGGATATGATGGCTATCATGAAACACATCTAATAGTCACTGTGTATTCTAAAATAGTTCCTAGTCGATTGGGCCGTCAAAATGAGGATAAGGCCGCCCGAGCTTGAGACTAGCATCTGCGATGCAAAGTACCATGTTTCATTGTTAGGGAACATTGTGATGTTCTGAGCATGCAGATGGATAGTGACCTGGTGATCTATCGAACTACCCTCGTTCGGACTTTTCAAGTGGTTACCATTTGTCGAGTGGATAAGTCCAAGGTGTTGGTTGTACTGATTAGTCCTCACTACTCGAAACGTCATTGAGACTCTACATGATAGGCGCCTCACTTTGACCCGTTTACCGACTCCGTTGGGGTCATTAGGTGGCGGGATTGGGTGAGGTTCCGATGCATGTAGGAGTCGATACTTCGTTGTCGAGGATTCATCGCTCGCTTTAACGTGTGGATATCCTATGCTATCTGAGGAGATAATAGTGTGATAAATCTCTGGACAGAGTACTGGATGTGTTTTAGGTAAATGGGTTTGCCTAGTAACACTCGCGATGTCACTATTTGATCTCCAAGATGTATGCATAGTTATCGGATCTTTAGCGACTCTCGATATACCAATGGTCGTTGATTTGATCGGGATATATGTGTTGGAAGGGCCGTACTGTATGCTAACCACGACCAACTGGTTCTTGCAGGCACTATCAGGGATACCTAGGGGATCATGGCGCGATGTTGCTAGGCGCTTTACCATGATCCGTTGGGCAAGTCCGAAATTGTGATCTCGGAGTCATAATGGTTGTGAGCCCACGGCTAGTTGGAAGGGCCGTACTGTATGCTAACCACGACCAACTGGTTCTTGCAGGCACTATCAGGGATACCTAGGGGATCATGGCGCGATGTTGCTAGGCGCTTTACCATGATCCGTTGGGCAAGTCCGAAATTGTGATCTCGGAGTCATAATGGTTGTGAGCCCACGGCTAGCTGTATCCCTGAACCATTGAGGGTCACACAAGTACTGGATTCACGATTCCCGCACGGAAACTGAGCTCAATGTGTTGAGCATAGGAGGAGGAATTTAGGGAGTGCGACTTCCTAAAAGTCAACAGGAGTCAAATTGCGATTTCCCAAAGTTGAGGGGCTAAACTGCTATTTTGGTCTAGGTGGTCTGAAAAATTGTTTTCGCATCATAATATTCAGTTTTGGAAACTGAGTCGATCGGTCCGATCTGATCGTCGATCGGTCCGATCTGATCGTCGATCGGAGTTATGATGAAACCACGATGATGGAAATGAACCGAATGTTCATATGGACCTGGGCCTGACCCAAGTCCATTGGGCTGGTTCAAGCCCATCACTTATTTATTAAATTAGACCTAGGGCTACAACTAGAACATACTTTGATACAACCCTAGCCTCCAAGTAGCCGCCCACCTCCTCCCCACATCACCTCTCGGCCGCGCCACCTTCCCGCCGCCGCCGATCGCCGCCCGCCGCCGGTGCCTTCGTGATCGGACTTGTTTCGATCAGCGTGACGAGGAGATTCCGTCTGTGGCCAAATTTGTCAGCTCTTATAGTGCAGACTGACTAAGGACTCAAAAAGACAAGAGGTTTGTTTGGACTGAGCAGTGTGAGAACAATTTTCTGTTGCTCAAAGAGAAGCTAACTTCTGCGCCTGTGTTAGCTTTACCGTCTGGTTCAGGTGGTTTTGTGGTTTGTGCAAATGCTTCCTTAAATGGATTGGGTTGTGTGTTGATGCAGAATGGTCGATTCATTACGTATGCCTCTCGTCAGTTGAAACCGCATGAGACTCGTTACCCAGTTCATGATTTAGAGTTGGCAGCAGTGGTTTTTGCCTTGAAAATTTGGCGCCACAATCTGTATGGTGAGCAGTTTGTATTAGAGTAGATGCCCAACTAGCCAACTTGTGGCGTGTGGGTTTTATAGACTCTTGTATATGACAATCTCTATTTATGAAATACGCATTTATTTATGGCATTCTTTATTTTCATTGTGTTATATAATGTTAACAGTTGTGTTGGATAAAGACCTAGAATGCACCATAGTGTATGTTAGATGTGATAGTGGATATGATGGCTATCATGAAACACATCTAATAGTCACTGTGCATTCTGAACTCGTTCCTAGTCGATTGGGCCGTCAAAATAAGGATAAGGCCGCCCGAGCTTGAGACTAGCATCTGCGATGTGAAGTACCATGTTTCATTGGTAGGGAACATTGTGATGTTCTGAGCATGCAGATGGATAGTGACCTGGTGATCTATCGAACTACCCTCGTTCGGACTTTCCAAGTGGTTACCATTTGTCGAGTGGATAAGTCCGAGGTCTTGGTTGTACTGATTAGTCCTCACTACTCGAAACGTCATTGAGACTCAACATGATAGGCGCCTCACTTTGACCTGTTTGCCGACTCATTTGGGGTCATTAGGCGGCAGGATTGGGTGAGGTCCCGATGCATGTAGGAGTCGATGCTTCGTTGTCGAGGATTCACCGCTCGCTTTCATGCGTGGATATCCTATGCTATCTGAGGGGATAATATTGTATAAATCTCTGGCCAGAGTACTGGATGTGTTTTAGGTAAATGGGTTTGCCTAGTAACACTCGCGATGTCACTATTTGATCTCCAAGATGTATGTATAGCTGTCGGATCTCTAGTGACTCTCGATTTACCAATGGTCGTTGATCTGATCGGGATATATGTGTTGAAAGGACCGTACTGTATGCTAACCACGACCAACTGGTTCTTGCAGGCACTATCAGTGATACCTAGGGGATCATGGGGCGATGTTGCTAGGCGCTTTACCATGATCCGATGGGCAAGTACGAAATTGTGATTTCGGAGTCACAATGGTTGTGGGCCCACGGCTAGCTGTATCCCTGAACCATTGAGGGTCACACAAGTACTAGATTCACGATTCCCACATGGAAACTGAGCTCAATGTGTTGAGCATAGGAGGAGGAATTTAGGGAGTGCGACTTCCTAAAAGTCAACAGGGTCAAATTGCGATTTCCCATAGTTAAGGGGCTAAACTGCAATTTTGGACTAGGTGGTCTGAAAAATTGTTTTCACATAATAATATTCAGTTTTGGAAACTGTGTAGATCGGTCAGATCAGATCGTATCACACCTATACTTAGTCTTGAGCCTAGGGTTGTATGACACAACTCAATTCACACAAACCCTAGCCTCCAAGTTGGCCGCCGCCCCCTCCCTCTCCACAACACCTCACGGCCGCCGCCCTTGCGTCGCCGCGCCGCGCCGTCCGCCGCCGCTTGCCGTGATCGGACTTGTTCCGATCACCTTGTTGAGGAGATTCCGTCCGTGGTAAATTCGTCAGTCCTTCTAGTGCAGACTGACGAAGGATTCGTGCTTCCGGTCGTGGACCTGATTAGATGATCTACCGCCGCCTACCTTTTGAAGTGCCGGTTTCCTTGTGAAACTGGTCGGAGCCAGGCGCCTAGACGCCAGCAAGGTAACGATTCAAACATCCTATGCATGGATTATAGAATTGTTTGTAATGTATTGAACGTATCTCGGGGCAAAATTTTAACTTCCGCTGCGCCCCCGGGAAACGGGATCCGGATCCGTCATTGTCGCCAACAGTTTGTGGTGTATTCAGACCACAAGGGCCTTCAGTATCTGTTTTCTCAGTCAGATTTGAACATGAGACAACGTAGATGGATGGAGCTGCTTAAAGATTTTGATTGTGAGATCCAATATCAGCCTGGGAAGATGAATGTAGTTGCTGATGCATTGAGCAGAAAGACTCAAGTGGTGATGCTGGCTTCGTTGCAGATTTCGAAGGTCCATGAGAATATAAGCACTACTGGTTGGCAGTTTTACCCAGGTGAGGATTATGTTGTGGTGTCTTATTTTCAAGTTGAGCCACAGATTGTTGCGAGCGTTAGAGCAGCTCAAAGGACAGATTCATCTATCCATGAGTTGAAGCTGAAGGTGAGATCTGGACATTTGGAGGATTACACTGTCTCGTCTTATGGTTGTTTGAGGTTTCATGGCAGGTTGGTTGTGACAAATCTGATTGATTTGAAGGAGGAGATCTTGAGGGAAGCGCACTGTAGTAGACACAGTGTTCATCCCGGTACAAGGAAGATGTATCATGCCTTGAAGCAGCATTACTGGTGGGCAGGTTTGAAGAGTGATGTTGCTGATTGTGTAGCCCGTTGTCTGAATTTTCAGTAGGTTAAGGGCGAGAGGATTAGACCTGGTGGGTTGTTGCAAAGCTTAGAGGTGCCCCAATGGAATTGGGAGCACATAGCTAAGGATTTTGTGACCCATTTTCCTCGTTCCAGAATAGGTTGTGATGCTGTGTGGGTTGTAATCGATAGATTGTCAAAGTCTGCTCACTTCATTCCCTTTAGCATGACGTATTCTTTGAAGAAGATGGCGAAGCTGTACGTAGATTTTGTGGTGCGTTTGCATGGTGTACCTGTTTCTATTGTTTCAGATCATGATCCGAGGATTACTTCCAGGTTCTGTAAGAGTTTGCAAACAGATTTGGGTACTAGATTGGCGATGAGCACAGTGTATCACCAAAAAGATGGCCAATTTGAGAGAAATATCCAGATTTTAGAGGATATGTTGAGAGCTGTTGTAATGGATTTTAGTGGTAGCTGAAAAGACTCTTGTCTTTGGTTGACTTTTCTTACAATAACAGCTATCAGGTCACGATTGGTATGGCACCATTTGAAGCTTTTTATGGCAGGAAGTGTAGATCGCCTGTGTGTTGGGAAGAAGTGGGGGAGAAGCAGCTGTCTTCTCCAGAATTTGTGCAGCAGATGAGAGATCAAGTAGATCTGATTCGTCAGTGAATGAAAGCTGCACAGGATCGCCAAGTCAGTTATGAAAATAAGAGGCGTAGACCTTTAGAATTTCAGGTTGGTGATCTGATTTTCCTGAAAGTTTCTCCTTTCCTCAGTGTTATGAGATTTGGTCTCAAGGAGAAGCAGCTGTCTTCTCCAGAATTTGTGCAGCAGATGAGAGATCAAGTAGATCTGATTCGTCAGTGAATGAAAGCTGCACAGGATCGCCAAGTCAGTTATGAAAATAAGAGGCGTAGACCTTTAGAATTTCAGGTTGGTGATCTGATTTTCCTGAAAGTTTCTCCTTTCCTCAGTGTTATGAGATTTGGTCTCAAGGGAAAGTTAGCTCCTCGTTATGTTGGACCGTATGAGATCTTAGAGAGAATTGGTCCTTTGGCTTATCGACTGTTGTTGCCGCCAGATTTGTCCTCCTTACATGATGTGTTTCATGTGTCGATGTTGAGGAAGTTGAGCCGGATCCGTCGCATGTGTTGAGAACTGACGAGGTAGAGCTAGATCGGACTTTGAGTTATGTTGACTATCCCTTTTAGATCTTGGATAGAAAAGAGAAATAGCTGAGGAACAAGACCATTCCTTTGGTGATGGTCCAGTGGAGCAAACATGGTAGAGAAGAAGCTACTTGGGAACTGGAAGAGAACATGCAGCATGAGTGGCCGCATCTGTTTGAGTAAGTGTAGTATCAGGTTCCAGTAACTATTTGGTGTCTGGTTGTTTCCCAGTAGATGGTTGCTTATGTCTTTTGTTCCAGTTATCTTGAACTCTTGATCCGGAATTGTGTTTGATTTCGAGGACGAAATCCTGTTTTAGTGGGGGAGAGATGTGAGACCCGAAGTTGATTTGATTAATTGAGTTAATTAATCGGGTTTGGCATAGACCAGATTTGGATCGAACAGATCTGGGATGAGCCAGCTTTGTGTTGGTATGCTTGGCTTAGTTATCGGGTCGGTATAAGTCCTTGAATCAGATCTGGAGATTTGGTATTTTCGCGGGATCTTTTCAGATGTGAGTGTTGGTCAGTGCTGGGTGTTTGCGCTCAGTTATGGTGATGAGATCTGGTACCGCAAGCGTCTAGAGGAGAGCTAGCGTGTTTCTGTAGGGATTAGCTAAACTACGTCGTTTGGATTAGTTGGAACGACAGCGTTTAGTTTAGCCTGAAGATTCATATTTGAGGCGTTGGTCTTCAAACTTCGGTAGGATCTGAGTGTTGCGATGTGTTGCTGGTTAGCATTTCGATTTGAGTAGCGGGTGACATGTCCAGATGCGAGAGTGGACTCTATGCGACGTCGTTTGGTAAGTTAGGATCTGTTTTGGCGTAGAGCCAGATCTGTTGTAAGATTCAAATCCGAGTGGGAAATCAGCCTTGAGACTTTAGTGTCGGTGGGTTCTTTTCTTCAGACTTGAGCATTAAGATTCAAATCCGAGTGGGAAATCAGCCTTGAGACTTTAGTGTCGGTGGGTTCTTTTCTTCAGACTTGAGCATATTTGACCTTTAAATAGAGGACTTTGCCTTCGTTCTTTATAATTTCAGCTTCGACACTTAGTAATATTTCCCGATAGCGAATCCTGTCGCGATACCCTAGCTACTTTTCACCGAACCTTATCTTCTCCGATTGCCGACGGTAGATAACTCCGACAAGTAAGAGTGGTGGCGCTGGACTCCTCTTGCTAAGACGCTTCGTTTTGTGTCTCTTTTGAAGACTTGGGAGGAGCTGGAGGTGGATCGCGAAGACATCTCCCTTCTGTAGTCTGTTAGCATAAGCGTCGTATTTCGCCTACCGTTCAGGTAGCTTGTTGGGTAAGCGTTAAGATCCTACCTTGTGCTTCGTTTAGAGCCTTCTGTTGTGCTATAAGGGTAGGACATATTTGGTTGAGCTCGTAGCTCCCAATTCGTAGTTTCTATGCTACTGTCCCTGAGATTTTGTGCGTTGTTGCTTAGCAGGATCTCGGATCTGTGTTGCTCGGGACTTCGTTGTTGTAATTATAGCTCAGACTTGAGGTACGGATGTGAGCTTGTTTTACATCGTTGAATTGGGCATGGATACTATGTATGCTGCTGTGTATGCCTCTGTGCCGTTATCTGTTTTCTTCTGTTGTGTTGTTATTTGCAAGCTATCATTTCGCATGCACGCATTATTCATGTTGCATCCAGATCTTGTTTAGCCGTGCCTTGTATCTTGATCTGTGTGTGTACCAGGATGCTTGTTAGAGGCCGAGCGGGTAACTCCCGTCACCCTCATCTCCCTGCTGGGATCTGTTAGCCACTATGAGCGGAGTGGGTAGCTCCCACACCTCATGAGTTGGGCAACAGCAGGTTGAGCTATGTTCTGCATCTGGTATCGTGTGATGAGACGAGTGGGTAGCTCCCATATACTCACACACCGTGGCCACCATTGTTCAGTTGATCTGTTTCGCTTGTTGAGTAGCTGTTGAGATCTTTTGGCTCCCTGCCTTCGGTTGTAGCCTCATCTCATGCATAGCATTGCATATTATCTGTTGTTGTTTAACTGCTATTTTTCAGTTGCTCTCCGTACTGGGGTTTGACCCCGTGTCCCTCTGGGGCTTGGTTGGTTTGTTTGCCTGTTTGTTGTTTAGGTTACCATGGTTTCTCAGCTGGTTGTGGAGTTGACCCGGCTGGTGGTGCCCCAGGAGGTGGTTAGAGTGTCCCAGTTAGTATAGTATATTATGTATATCGATATTGTTAGCCGGGGGATGCCCTGTGCTTTGTTGTATCCAGTGGTACTCAGGTGTTCTTGTATTTTGATACATGCTGTAATGTTGTACTGAGTGATTGTAAACTGGGGATATTTGAGTATTATAGTAAAGTTGTGACCGTTGATTCCTCTCAAATAATCAACTGATAGCATCTGGCGAGATCTGAAGCTCACATCTGTTGTAGTACTGAAGTCTGAAAGCTGTTCTCAAATAAACTTATCTCTCGTATCAATAACTTCAGATCTGAAAACTTTTCCCTTTGATTTCGATAACTCAAATATGAACGACTCTTTCTACTTTACGAAACTTCCTCCTTTGTAGAATCCTGAATCTGCTAGATCTGAATTTCCGATAATAACTAAATATCTGAAGCGTTGCCTCTGTACTGATACTGAAAAATTAACATCTGAATTACCCTGAATTAAATCTGTTCATTTCTAAGTCTGTTCTCATTTGATATGTTCGGATCTGAGATATACTTTTGGAACAATCAGATCTGTTTCTATAGCCTCTGAGTCAAATATGATACTCTCAAACCTGAAATTCTGAATCCGATAACTGAAATAACCTGAATACTCAAATCCGTTAAATTCTGATTCAAAATCTTCAACCCGATAACTGAGATCTGATACCCAAATCTGAAATACTCTGAATTGCTTGTCTCAATAATATTACGTCCAGATCTGAAATATTTCATTCTCTTCAGTGCGAATACTTAGGTTCCAGATCTGAGTCTTATGTTCAGTTCCTAGTCTTGTTTTTGTTATCATCAAAACTTATAAATTTTATCTTAATAATTTTCCCCTTTTTGGTGATAACAAAGCTTAGCAGCATAAGACTTAAAAAGATAAGAAAGATATAGCTTGAAGTCGCGCTATGTATTTATGATCAAAACTATGCTAAGTACAAAAGATTTGTACAAAGAACTGAAAAACTATTTAAAAAATGCAACTGTCCAGATCTGTCCAATAATCAGTTCCCTCCAATCCAATATCTCCAGTCTCTTTGTCTAGGACCATTTGCGAACCACCAATTCCTATTTCTCTTGGAGGTTCACTTCTGCTACCACTAGGTCTGCTCTTATCGTCCGGAGGTGGCTGCGGACCTCGGATGCTTCCACTTTCCCCCTTTTAGTCATCACGGTCTCTATTGATATAGGCTATGATTTCAGCAAGGTGCTTGCGAAGGTTACTATAATTTTCCTGAGACTCCTCACGGAATTCAAGCATAGCCGCTTTCTGGTCTTGAACCTCATTTCGAATATCAGCCAAATCTGTCGTTAAGATGACATATTGAGCCCGAACCTCTCTCTTAGACTCAAGCATTTCAAGTGATAAGGAAACTTTTGAATCTGTACTTCCTGTTGGACATTTTTAAGAAGACCGCGAAGGACTTGGCCTTGCTGAGTATGAGCTTCTGCAAGAGCTTTCTCAAGATTATCGATCTTTGATAAGAGTTTGTTCTTGAGATCGCCAATGATGTCTTTAGTCCGCAGCTGCTTGATGGAAAGCTGAGTAACAGAAGCCCTGAGCTTGTCAAATGATTCGGTGAAATCTATCGCAGGAATAGCAGTAGTAGGCATCAATATCTGAGTAGAATCAGCAGGTTACTGCTCGAGCTGAAGAATATCAGCAACAAAGTCCATCGGAGAAGTACTGGTTGAACTGGTACTTAAAGAATCCGGATCAAGATGAATGGAACTAGAATCAAAAGAAATCAACTATACATCTTGTAACACCTAGGAATTTTGCTATCCAAATCGCATGCCTTATCGTTTTATTTGATTATTTGCATGATTATTGCCTTATTATTTATTATTTATTTATTTAATTGCATGATCAATGCTTTTTGATTAGTTTAACTTTGGCTTCGAGCTCTTGTTAGTGATTTGTTGATTTAGATGATGCGAGGTTGGAAAGGAGCCGACGAGGACACCGAGGTAGAAGGATTTTATAGAAAAATCTATTTTGAGTTCACTTTTAAGAGTTTAGAAATTTTGAGGGTAGTAGATTTTAAAAGGGAGGACTTTTAAGCCATTTTCAAAATTGTAGTGATTTATGGGATAATAGGAAATTATTTAAAACTCTTAAGGGATTAGCACTTTATTTAAAATTGTATTAGCAACTTTTATACTCACACTCCACCACATTTTGGAAACAAGATATCCTCCCCACCTACTCCCCTAATTTTTGAAAATTCATGGAGGAAAAAGGAGTTCTTTTCTTTGTTGACACTTTTAATATTTTGAGTAACAAATTTGGCTAATTTAAATAACACAAATAAGACCGACTAGATACCATTATTCGACACACTTCATTCACAAAAAAAGGAAAAAACCTAGCTCCCTCCTCCTCAAAAGCCGCCGCCCCTCTCCCCCATCATCCCCATCCCCTTCTTGTGGATCCAAGCTTTCCTCCTCCTTTAAGGCTTCAAGCATCCTCCTTGGTGTGTTCTAGTGGTGCTCCTTCATCCTCCTCTCAACAAGCATCATCTTGGTTGTAAGCTTTTCTACAAATAAAGGCAAGTACAAAGCTTCCTTGAATGCACCTTTCAAGCCTATGTATATGTGTGTGATGATTTATGTTATGGTGATTGGATGAACCCATTTTTAATGCTTAACAGGCTTTTTAATGTAATTCATTCATGTATTTTACATCCAAGAATAGATCTGGACATGAGGTAGAGGGTGGTGTCGAGAGGAAAGGAGATCTAGGCGTGGGTGGTGAGTCACGGCTTCTTCCTTGTTTTCCTTGGATTTGGGTGGGCATGCGAGGTCCAGGCATGGCTGGAAACGGCCTCTGGACAGAGCATGGTGAGCCCTTGAGGCCGAGGGAAAGGGGTGGTAGCCTAGGTCGTGGGTTACATGGGGTGCGCCGTTCATGCTCGCATGACGGCTAGGGTTTGTGGAGGGAGGAAGAGTCTTGTATGGACTAGGTTCGGGTCCAGAGGGGTTAGGAAGAGGTCTAAGGGTCATCCATGGGCTGTTTGATGGGTTGGTCGACTGCTGGAGACGAGAGAAGGGGCTGGTTCGAAGTGGTGTCTTGAGCCTCTCCCAGATTTGTTCCTGTGCGCGACCATTAGGGTTGCGAGCGTCACTGTGGTCACCTCAAACATAATTCTTCAATTTGGTTTGTTTCAGACGCTAGCCCATCGAGTTAAGGTTACGTGGGTCTAAGTTTGAGGTCATTTGGTTAAGAAATGAATTTTATATGATTTTTACGGTTTTGTCGCGCAGAGTGGGTCTTTTCGGGACATTTTCGGAAAAGTTGGGAAATTGAGTCATAGGGGCTGCCAAAAAATCATGAATGACTTTACCCTATGTTTTAAAGATGTTATGAACTGTTTTGAGCATTTTAGCATTTATGAGATTTTTTTAATATTTCATGAAAATTTAAGGCCTAGAAAATGATTTTTAGCATGTTTGACTATTTAAAGTGCATATGCTTACTTTTAACTTGATTGTGGTTTTTCTATGACGGATATGGGGTCGGGAGATTCCACTTGCCATATCAAAATTTCGGGTCTAGGCTTCAGATAAGTACTGAAGTGCCTTTCCAACTGACGGATCTGGGCTCCAGATGAGTACTGGAGTGCCTTTCCAACCTAGTACTAGTGTTTATTAGCTTGATCAAGCGACTTGAGGTTGAGGAACCACAGTCGAGGAACGGAATTCACAAGGAAAAATGTTTTAGAAAATTTATTTTATGCATGCAAATGTTTTAACGTTATTGAGGATTTATATGTTTATGCTTTTAAATTTCAGAAAAGAAATTATTTTAAGTAGGACTATTTTATTTGCATGTGCAGGTATTATCTATTATTCGTTATTCTTGAGTTTTATACTTGTTGAGTCTTTAGACTCACTATACTTGTTGGATGCAGATGAGGCTGAGATCGAGATCGAGGGACAGGATTCCAGAGCGGGCTGCAGTCGAGCTTGGCACTTACCCAGCGACCTGCGTTGTTCCGCTTGAGTTTGACAGTGATGTTTTTATCGGCGAGATACATTGTTTTTAAGTTGTTTGATTTAGTTGGACTGAGTTTGATGACCTAGCATGATTTTAAATTACTGCGTTGATTTTAAAACCTTTATTTTGTTAGGAGTTTTGATTATCCATTCATATTTATTTGTCTAGTTGTTACGCTTTATTTAAAGTCATGTGTGAGTTGGAGCTATTAGTTGTTTTACAAAAAAAAAAAATTATCCAGTCTTTTTCCGCATTAGAAATCCTTTTAAATGATTGGTTTAGCAGTTGTAGTTAGGGGGATGTTTCAGTTGGTATCAGAGCATGGTTCTGGTTTGGGTTGTGCCTACAGCTGACTGCAAGAAACTCAAGGAGTCTCGCTCAAAGTCTGTAAGTCTTAGTGTTTGACTACTTTATATATTGTCCAATTACTTCCAGTTTATGTTTATTATTTTGAGATATTGATGTGATTATGTCTTGAGGTTTTATGTTTGCATATATTATTTTTCTTTGAGGCATGTTGAGACTAAGTAGTGAAATTCGTTACAAACCCCAGATGCCTCCCAGACGACAAGTTACCCCACCTCCACCACCACCGTTGACCTCCAGCGAGCAGGTTCTAGCTGGGCTTGCACAGATTTTGAGGCAGAATGCCGGGACTTCACAGGCGGCCAGGACCGAGATGCCATATGAGAAGTTACGCAAGATGGGGCCGCCAGAGTTTGCCGGTACCATCGATCCATTCGTGGCTGAGGGATGGGTCAGGACTTTTGAGACGATCTTTAGGTACATGCGACTGGAGGATGCTGCTCGGGTCAGTTGCGCCATCTTCCAGTTGAAGGATGACGCTGCCCTCTGGTGGGAAGGGGCAGAAAAGACAGTGTATGTGGACTCTATGACTTAGGAGGAGTTCAAGAAGATCTTCTATGAAAAGTACTTTATGTCGGACGTACAGGCGAGGCTGAAGAGGGAGTTTAGGAACCTCCGGCAGGGGGACATGTCTGTGGCAGAGTATTTGAAGAAGTTCTACAGGGGTTGCCATTTCTCGCCCATCATTGCCGATGATCACGCTGAGAAGTTGCAGCATTTCTTGGATGGTTTGAGCCCCGCTATTCGCAGGGATGTGCTGATGTCGGACCCTGCAGACTATGCCGCGGCACTAAAGAGAGCCTTTAGATCCGAGCATACGCTGAAGGATCTGCATGCTGAGGCGCAGAGGAGGAGGCCTTTCCAAGCACAGCATCATCAACAGCAGCAGACCAAGAGGCCGTTCACTGGGCCACCTAGACCTCCAGGACAGGGTCAGTATATAATCTTTTAAGAAGTTATCCCTTTCTGTAATTATATTATTTGATGATATTGTTAGGGACCTCGAGACCAGCGGCGAAGCCCGCTACTTCCGGAAGACCCCAAGGACAGCAGGCTCCGAGGCCTGTGGCTCAGACAGACAAACCCACATGCTCGACTTGTGGGAGCAGCATTGCGGGAAGTGCTTGATGGGAGCCGGAGTCTGCTTCAAGTGCAAGCAGCCAGGCCACTTGTCTTTTGAGTGCCCGCAACTGAAGAAGCCTGCCACCGGGAGAGTTTACGTGATGCAGGCAGAGGAGGCTGACCCATACACTACGCTCATCACAGGTAACCTTGCGCTTACGTTATGAATTTTGAGGATTTAGGTAGTAGACCTGTGATACTATTGAATAGGAGTGAACCTGATTTATGTATAGTGTAGTGTCCTATGCATGTGTTATTTTTATGCCGCAGGTAAGGTAGTTGTATTAGGGGTAGCTACCAGGGCCTTATTCGATTCAGGGGCGACTCATTCTTTTATTTCTGAGGAGTTTGTGCGGCGTAAGAATGTTGCCCAGGAGAGTTTTTGCAGGAGGTTTATTGGTGACGATTCCGTCACGAGAGGTGGTGTCTACGACTAGCGTCGTCCGGGACTTAGAGTTGATACTACAAGGTCGGACCTTCCACGCCAATCTGATTGTGTTTTCGATGCCAGCGTTTGATATTATTCTCGGGATGGACTGGCTGGTAGAGAATCAGGCGATTGTTGATTTCCAGTGCAGAGTAGTGCATCTTAGACCTCCTGGAGAGGAAGCGTTTGATTTCGTGGCGGCACGGAGCATGAGGAAGCCGCTTCTTATTTCATTCTTGCAGGTGAGGAAGCTTATTGGCGACAGCTGCCCTTCATTCTTAGACATTATTAAGGCGACTGCAGCACAGGATGGACCTTCTATTGCTGATGTGGAGGTTGTTAGGGAGTATGCGACGTACTCACCGAGGATGTTTCTGGGATCCCACCAGATCGAGAAGTGGAGTTTTCTATTGAGTTGCTGCCTGGTACAGTGCCGATCTCTAAGGCACCGTATCTTCTGGCACCCACTGAGATGAAGGAATTAAAGGAGAAAATTCAGGAGCTGCTGGATAAGGGATTCATTCGCCCCAGTGTCTCTCCATGGGGTGCACCAGTCTTATTTGTGAAGAAGAAGGACGGCAGCATGAGATCTGTATCGACTACCGTGAGCTGAATTCGGTAACTGTCAAGAACAAGTATCCGTTGCCGAGAGTGGAGGATCTACTTGACCAGTTGCAGGGAGCTTCGATATTCTCTAAGATAGACCTTCACTCTGGCTTCCATCAGTTGAAGGTGAGGGAGGCAGATGTGCATAAGACGGCCTTCATAACTCGTTACGGTCACTATGAGTTCTTGGTGATGCCCTTCGGGTTGACGAATGCACCAGCGGTCTTCATGGATCTCATGAACCACGTATTTCAGCCGTATCTGGATCAGTTAGTCATCGTATTCATTGACGATATTCTTATCTATTCTCGGAGCAGGGAGGAGCATAGTCGACATCTGAGAACAGTACTTGGAGACCTGAGGGAGCGCCAGTTATACGCAAAATTCAGCAAGTGTGAGTTCTGGCTAGAGAGAGTGGCGTTCCTTGGACACATCATTTCCAGCAGTGGAGTAGAGGTGGATCCGCCCAAGGTTGAGGCAGTCAGAGAGTGGGCTGTACCGCGGAATGCATCGGAGATCCGCAGTTTCCTTGGTTTGGCAGGGTACTACCGGAAGTTAATCAAAGGCTTTTCATCTATTGCAGTGCCCTCGACTGCGTTGACAAAGAAGAATGCTGGATATATTTGGAGTCCAGAGTGCCAGCAGAGCTTTGATACTTTGAAACAAACTCTCACATCAGCGCCCGAATTATCTATGCCATCGGGGCAAGGAGATTTTGTGATTTACACGGAGATTTTTTGATTTACACGAACGCATCGAAGCTAGGCTTAGGCGCTGTACTGATGCAGAATGACAGAGTTATCGCCTACGCCTCCAGACAGTTGAAGGTGCACGAGAGGAATTATCCAACACACGATCTTGAGCTAGCAGCAGTTGTTTTTGCACTAAAAATTTGGAGGCATTATCTGTATGGGGAGAAGTGCAAGATTTTCACCAACCATAAGAGACTGAAATACTTCTTCACGCAGAAGGAGCTGAACATGAGACAGAGGAGGTTGCTAGAGTTTGTGAAGGAATACGACTGCGAGATTAACTACCACCCGAGGAAGGCTAATGTGGTAGTCGATGCTCTGAGTAGGAAGACAGCAGTTATGGCACATCTGACTGTTGCGGAGCCGTTACAGCGATAGATTCAGAGTTTGGGATTAGAGGTTTATACAGCTGGTGGAGCTCCGAGATTGGGTTCCTTGATGGTACAATCCACCCTATAAGATCGCATCCGCAGTAGCCAGACCAGTGATGAGCAGCTACAGAAGTGGAGACTGAGGGACGAGGTTAAGGGAGGTGGACTCTACTCAGTGGGAGATGGGATTGTGAGATACAAGGGACGATTATGGGTCCCTTTGGATGATGCGCTGAGAGAGTTGATTATGATGGAGGCCCATGCATCACCGTACTCTGTCCACCCAGGGAGTACGAAGATGTACCGAGACCTGCAGCAGTTATATTGGTGACCAGGTACGAAGCGTGACATCAGCCGTTTTGTGTTCGAGTGTTTGACGTGCCAGTGTGTTAAGGCGGAGCATCAGAGACCCGTCGGGCTCCTGAGACCTCTCCCTATCCCTGAGCGAAAGTGGGAGAACATTTCGATGGATTTTATTGTGGGACTTCCGAGTACCGTTAGAGGGTCGAACTCGATATGGGTGATTGTGGACCGACTCACCAAGTTGGCACATTTTCTGTTGGTGAAGACCACATTCACCATGACTCTGTACGCAGAGCTATACATCAGAGAGATTGTCAGACTACATGGAATCCCAGTTTCGATTGTTTCTGATCGGGTTACATGCTTTACATCAGCGTTTTGGAGGAGTCTTCATGCGTCACTTGGTACGAAGCTCCATTTCAGCACTGCATTCCACCCTCAGACAGATGGGCAGACTGAGAGGGTGAACCAGGTACTAGAGGATCTGTTGAGAGCATGCGCTATTCATTTTCAGGGAAGTTGGGAATCCAAGCTGCCGTTAGTATAGTTTGCATACAATAACAGCTTTCAGGTTTCCATCGGCATGGCACCATATGAGGCTCTTTATGGAAGGAAATGCAAGTCACCTATTCATTGGGATGATATTGGAGAGAGAGCAGAGTTGGGACCTGATATTTTCTGCAGTGAAGAGGATCAGAGATAGGATGAGGACTGCCCAGAGTCGACAGAAGAGTTATGCCGATTAGAGGAGGAGAGACCTAGAGTTTTCAGTAGGAGAGCGTGTCTTCGTGAAGGTCGCTCCAATGAAGGGTGTTATGAGATTTGGGAAAAAGGGTATGCTAGCGCCCCGTTACATCGGACCGTTCGAGATCCTCGACCGAGTGGGGACCTTAGCCTATCGAGTGGCCTTACCGTCGAGCTTAGCAGCTGTGCATAGCGTCTTCCACGTCTCCATGCTCAGGAAGTACGTACCGAACCCTTCGCATGTGTTGAACTTTGAGCCGCTACAGCTCTCATCGCATATGACTTTTGAGGAGCGAGCCATTCGGGTTTTAGGCAGACAGGACCGGAAGCTACGCAACCGGACCATCCCCATGGTTAAGGTTCATTGGCTGAACCACTCCGAGTAAGAGGCCACGTGGGAGGTAGAGGCAGATATCAAGGAGCGCTACCCAGATCTTTTCGGTAAGTTTTTGAATTTAGAGGACGAAATTCTAGTTAAGGGTAAGAGAATTGTAAGGCCTAGGAATTTTGCTACCCAAATCGCATGCCTTATCAATTTATTTGATTATTTGCATGATTATTGCCTTATTATTTATTTATTTATTTAATTGCATGATCAATGCTTTATGATTAGTTTAACTTTGGCTTCGAGCTCTTGTTAGTGATTTGTTGATTTAGATGATGCGAGGTTGGAAAGAAGCCGACGAGGACACCGAGGTTGAAGGATTTTATAGAAAAATCTATTTTGAGTTCACTTTTAAGAGTTTAGAAATTTTGAGGGTAGTAGATTTTATAAGGGAGGACTTTAAGTCCATTTTCAAAATTGTAGTGATTTATGGTATAATAGGAAATTATTTAAAACTCTTAAGGGATTAGCACTTTATTTAAAATTGTATTAGCAACTTTTATACTCACACTCCACCACATTTTGGAAACAAGATATCCTCCCCACCTACTCCCCTGATTTTCGAAAATTCATGGAGGAAAAAGGAGTCCTTTTCTTTGTTGACACATTTAATATTTTGAGTAACAACTTTGGCTATTTTAAATAACACAAATAAGACCCCACTAGACACCATTATTCGACACACTTCATTAAAAAAAAAAGGAAAAAACCTAGCTCCCTCCTCCTCAAAAGCCGCCGCCCCTCTCCCCCATCATCCCCATTCCCTTCTTGTGGATCCAAGCTTTCCTCCTCCTTTAAGGCTTCAAGCATCCTCCTTGGTGTGTTCTAGTGGTGCTCCTTCATCCTCCTCTCAACAAGCATCATCTTGGTTGTAAGTTTTTCTACAAATAAAGGCAAGTACAAAGCTTCCTTGAATGCACCTTTCAAGCCTATGTATATGTGTGTGATGATTTATGTTATGGAGATTGGATGAACCCATTTTTAATGTTAACATGCTGTTTAATGTAATTCATTCATGTATTTTGCAGCCAAGAATAGTGTTAGGACCAAAACTTGGAAATTAATGCAAGCGAGCGCTGCTACTGATAAATAAAAATTTTGCGCTGCTATAAAGGAGCTACAATAGCTCAAGGTTCTTGAACATTAAATAGAGCACCGGAGACAGATCTGGTATGTAATAAAAACATGCGGAAAACACCAGAATTGAATCCTAATTTTAAAACAACTCGGCGCAAAACAGATTTCTGTAAACAGAAATCTGTTCGACTTACTGTGTGTGCAATCTGATGCGTGCGTGCTAAATAATTGCAAGTGCGGAATGCTGTAATTAAAAGAATACAATACACTACTATTTGTTTCTAGAAGTTCGGATATAAATATCCTACATCTCCCCTTCTTTCTTCTTCAGGAAGGTTCCACTAGAAATTTGATCTACACCTCGTGTACAAACCCGATCCCGCAGCCAGCAGCTGCGAGAACTCCTAGACTCCACCAACCCTCGGCTGTCTCACTCAGAACTTGTTTAACGTCTCTGTTCAAAGACTACAAACACAGAGTTTAACGTCTTCGTGTTTGTACGGGATCTGATTTTTGTTTGTGATTCACTCGCTAATCAATTTCGCACATCTCTCAAAATATGCTAGTGACTCTGTGTGTGTGAGATTTTACAATGTATCGCTCAACTCTCAAAATAATAAATCACACACACTGGGAAAATGCTTCTACAAAGCTAATTAAGACTCAGCTTGTCAACTGTGCAATAAGCGCTCCTCTGGTTGAATAATAGTTGACAGCTTCGTCTCTATGTTTTTCTTCCCTCTCAATTTGTGCACTGTGCATCAATTAATCTGTTAAAATCATTTTCTTCAACAGTGCTTCTTGTATATATATTGCTGTTCAAATTTCTTCCCGTTAGACACAAGTTTTCTTCTGTTGAAATGTGTTCGGTAAAGTACAGACAGTGAGTTGTCCTTGTGTCCTTTCTTTTGCAGGCTTTTTGTCATCTTTTGATTTGGCTTTTATGTACCAGCAACTGTTTGTTTCAACTTGTTCCAACAGCTGTTAGCTCCCATAACTAAATAATTCCAGCAGCTGTTTTGTGATCCTTGATGCGTCTTTATGCAACGGCTGCTTCAAACTCTTCTTTCCGCTACACCATTTATTCTTTGCACCACGTCTGGTCCATCTTTTCTTTGACTGTGTTGCTGTTCAGCTGCTGCTTTTCAATTTCTTGTTTCACGTCTGGTTCATTTACTGATTAGCGCAACGTCTGTTTCATCTTTAGTGCAACATCTGGTTTTTCTGTCCAATGCAACTGCGTCTGGTTTTTCTTTGCAATACAGCGTCTGGTTTATCTTTTCTTTAGCTGCGTCTGGTTCCAAATTCCTATTTTTCACTTAGCGCTTCAACTGTTAACAACCGAAAAGCTTATGTCAGGCGTTGCTTCTGAATGTTTGCAACTGCTAATTAATTGCATCTCTGTTCTTCATTTTTGATCAGCTGTTGTTTCATCTTTTCTTCGCACAACGTCTGATTAATCTTTGTCCTTAGCGCTACTGCTAAATTCATCTTTTCAATTTCTGTTGCAACTGATATTTCTATCAACGACTGAATTCTCTGTTCAATGCAACTGTTCACTTTGTCTGATTTATATTTGTCTTTGCGTCTGATCATTTCCTTCTTCTTTTATCATCAACGTCTTATATTTTTGCAACATCTGTTTGCAAATATTTCTTCTGCTCCACTACATAATCATATGCTCACATCTACTGTTAACGTTGCTGATTCCATTTCTTCTTCGCAACTGTCCAGACTTCACTCTTCACGCCTGGACACTCTGCCTCTTGCGACTGGATTAATCTTCTGCTGATATCTTTATCGCAACGTCTGGTTAATCTCTACATTGTCTGCTACGTCTGGATTTTCTTGTTCAATGCTTTGCGTCTGGTTTTATTGTATTGCAGCGTCTGGATTTCTTCTTCTTTGCGTCTGGATTTTCTTCTCAATCTTCGATCAGACTTCTTTATCAGCGGCTTCTTTTCACAAAATCCCTGTTTCAACTTCTGATAGCTTCGCAACATTCCTGTTTGCAACTACTGAAATTATTGTCCAGACATATACTGTTACATATCAGATTTTTCCTGTTCACTCGATCAAATTCTCTTCTAGATTTCTGTTTGCTTGTCGTGTAATATCTTCTGTTCAACTTCAACAGATTTCTTCAACCGATATTTCCAACAGACATCTTCTAATTCTGTTTTTCACAATCTGTCAAGCATCTGTACACTCCGTAGATTATTTAGAAATACAATAACAGGTTTTGTGTAATTCAAAACACAATATGGATCTGTTTACACAAATCCATCAATCTCTCCCTTTTTGATTTACACAAAACCTCAAATAACAAATGCATGATCTAACAATTCTCTCCCTTTTTGTGGGAATAAAAAAGGGGTAGAAATCTGGTCTTCCTGATGAATTTTAAAGTGAAACTCTCCCTACACTGCCACACCAAAAACCGTGACAGCAGGAATTTTCAGATTTTGGAAAACAAAAACAGATTTTGGGAAGAGCCAAATGCAACAATATGCTATGAATTTGAAAAACAACTCACATGCTACTGTTTTAGCTTACAATATGCAAACGGGAGTTAAAAAATAAACCAATAACAGATTTTCTTCCATTTCATTCCAGACGTGGCCCCATAACCGCATCTGAAAATCTTGGTATACACACAGATTTGTGAGATCTGTGTCAGCTCGTCAGAAGAAATATTGCCGCATTTTCTTTCGGAAAATACTCTGTAATTCAAAGATCATTACTCTCCCCATCTTTATACATTCAGCTCAAAAGAATTTTAAAACCTTAAAATCATTTGTAGCATAGATAGGAATTCCGCATAAATCAGAGCACTTGAATAAATTTGTTTCAAATGGAACACGTGCTACTGAATCACCTAAATTATTCAGATTTGGCAAAGAAATGATAATTGAAGCTAATGGATTTTTCTTTCATTTCTCCTGTTTTGTCACATGTGCTGAAAACAGCCCAACCAAAACAGAATCTTGGCATCCACACGGAACTCGCGCATTCCGTGTCAGCTCGACAAAAGAACAACCAAAGATCAAAAATCATTCCTCTCCCTATCTTCATAAACTAAGCTCTTCAAAAATTTTAAAACAATTTAAAACAGATAGCACATGTGTTTTAAAATCAGTGCTCATTCAAGAACAACCCGCTCTGATACCACTTGTTATGACAGGAAATAGGAAATTAATGCAAGCTAGCGCTGCTACTGATAAATAAAAATTTTGCGCTGCTATAAAGGAGCTACAATAGCAAAAGGTTCTTGAACATTAAATAGAGCACCGGAGACAGATCTGGTATGTAATAAAAACATGCGGAAAACACCAGAACTGAATCCTAATTTTAAAACAACTCGACGCAAAACAGATTTCTGTAAACATAAATCTGTTCGACTTACTGTGTGCAATCTGATGCGTGCATGCTAAATAATTGCAAGTTCGGAATGCTGTAATTAAAAGAATACAATACACTGCTATTTCTTTCTGGAAGTTCGGATATAAATATCCTACATCTTCCCTTATTCCTTATTCAGGAAGGTTCCACTAGAAGATTTGATCTACACCTCGTGTACAGACCCAATCCCGCAGCCAGCAGCTGCGAGAACTCCTAGAATCCACCAACCCTCGGCTGTCTCAATCAGAACTTGTTTAACGTCTCTGTTCAAAGACTACAGACACAGAGTTTAACGTCTTCGTGCTTGGACGGGATCTGATTTTTGTTTGTGATTCACTCGCTAATCAATTTCGCACATCTCTCAAAATATGCGAGTGAATCTGTGTGTGTGAGATTTTACGGTGTATCGCTCAACTCTCAAAATAATAAATCTCACACACTGGGAAAATGCTTCTACAAAGCTAATTAAGACATAGCTTGTCAACTGTGCAATAAGCGCTCCTCTGGTTGAATAATAGTTGACAGTTCGTCTCTCTGTTTTTCTTCCCTCTCAATTTGTGCACTGTGCATCAATTAATCTGTCAAAATCATTTTCTTCAATAGTGGTTCTTGTATATATATTGCTGTTCAAATTTCTTCCCGTTAGACACAAGTTTTCTTCTGTTGAAATGTGTTCGGTAAAGTACAGACAGTGAGTTGTCCTTGTGTCCTTTCTTTTGCAGGCTTTTTGTCATCTTTTGATTTGGCTTTTATGGCACAGCTGTTTGTTTCAACTTGTTCCAACAGCTGTTAGCTCCCACAACTAAATAATTCCAGCAGCTGTTTTGTGATCCTTGATGCGTCTTTATGCAACAGCTGCTTCAAACTCTTCTTTCCGCTACAGCTGATCCATTTATTCTTTGCACCACGTCTGGTCCATCTTTTCTTTGCCTGTGTTGCTGTTCAGCTGCTGCTTTTCAATTTCTTGTTTCACGTCTGGTTCATTTACTGATTAGTGCAACGTCTGTTTCATCTTTAGTGCAACATCTGGTTTTTCTGTCCAATGCAACTGCGTCTGGTTTTTCTTTGCAATGCAGCGTCTGGTTTATCTTTTATTTAGCTGCGTCTGGTTCCAAATTCCTCTTTTTCACTTAGCGCTTCAACTGTTAACAACCGAAAAGCTTCTGTTCAGGCGTTGCTTCTGAATGTTTGCAACTGATAATTAATTGCATCTCTGTTCTTCATTTTTTATCAGCTGCTGTTTCATCTTTTCTTCACACAACGTCTGATTAATCTTTGTCCTTAGCGCTACTGCTGAATTCATCTTTTCAATTTCTGTTGCAACTGATATTTCTATCAACGACTGAATTCTCTGTTCAATGCAACTGTTCACTTCGTCTAATTTATATTTGTCTTTGCGTCTGATCATTTCCTTCTTCTTTTATCATCAACGTCTGATATATTTGCAACATCTGTTTGCAAATATTTCTTCTGCTCAACTACAGAATCATATGCTCACATCTACTATTAACGTTGCTGATTCCATTTCTTCTTCGCAACTGTCCAGACTTCACTCTTCACGCCTGGACACTCTGCCTCTTGCGACTGGATTAATCTTCTGCTGATATCTTAATCGCAACGTCTGGTTAATCTCTACATTGTCTGCTACGTCTGGATTTTCTTGTTCAATGCTTTGCGTCTGGTTTTATTGTATTGCAGCGTCTGGATTTTTTAGAAACACAATAACAGGTTTTGTGTAATTCAAAACACAATCTGGATCTGTTTACATAGATCCATCAAATAGATCTAGACGTGAGGTAGAGGGTGGTGTCGAGAGGAAAGGAGATCTAGGCGTGGGTGGTGAGTCACGGCTTCTTCCTTGTTTTCCTTGGCTTTGGGTGGGCATGCGAGGTCCATGCATGGATGGAAACAGCCTCTGGAAAGATCATGGTGAGCCCTTGAGGCCGAGGGAAAGGGGGGGTTGCCTAGGTCGTGGGTTACATGGGGTGCGCCGTTCATGCTCTCATGACGGCTAGGGTTTGTGGAAGGAGGAAGAGTCTTGTATGGACTAGGTTCGGGTCCAGAGGGGTTAGGAATAGGTCTAAGCGTCATCCATGGGCTCACTGCTGGAGTCGAGATAAGGGGCTGGTTCGAAGTGGTGTCTTGAGCCTCTCCCAGATTTGTTCCTGTGCGCGACCAGTAGGGTTGCGAGCGTCACTGTGGTCACATCAGATATCATTTTTGCATTTTCGGTTTTTTCCATCATCTAGCTCATCGAGTTAGGGTTACGTGGGTCCAAGTTTGTGCTCATTTGGTTAAGAAATTAATTTTATATGATTTTTACGGTTTTGTCGCGAGTAGTGGGTCCTTTCGGGGCATTTTCGGGAAAGTTGGGAAATTGAGTCATAGGGGCTGCCAAAAATTCATGAATGACTTTACTATTTTTTACGCTAGGACCCTGAGCTGAATCCCTATGTTTTAAAGATTATTATGAACTGTTTTGAGCATTTTTAGCATTTATGAGATTTTGTTAATATTTTATGAAAATTTAAGGCCTAGAAAATGATTTTTAGCATGTTTGACTATTTAAAGTGCATATGCTTACTTTTAAAGTATTTATGGGCAGAATTTTTTTGAGTTATGGAAATTATTTAATTATTGAGGATTTGAGAAAATTATTTGAGGCAAGAATGAGGAAAAATGGTTTTTTTGAATGATGGGACTTGATTGTGGTTTTCTATGACGGATATGGGGTCGGGAGACGTTCCGCTTGCCATATCAAAATGACGGGTCTGGGCTTCAGATAAGTACTGAAGTGTCTTTCCAATTGACGGGTCTGGGCTCCGGACGAGTACTGGAGTTCCTTTCCAACCTAGTACTAGTGTTTATTAGCTTGATCAAGCGACTTGAGGTTGAGGAACCACAGTCAAGGAATGGAATTCACTAGGAAAAATGTTTTAGCAAATTTATTTTATGCATGCAAATGTTTTAACGTTATTGAGGATTTATATATTTATGCTTTTAAATTTCAGAAAAGAAATTATTTTAATAGGACTATTTTATTTGCATGTGCATGTATTATCTATTATTCGTTATTCTTGAGTTTTGTACTTGTTGAGTCTTTAGACTCACTATGCTTGTTGGATGCAGATGAGGCTGAGATCGAGATCGAGGCACAGGATTCCTGAGCGGGCTGCAGTCGAGCTTGGCACTTACCCAGCGACCTTTGTTGTTCCGCTTGAGTTTGACAGTGATGTTTTGATCGGCGAGATACATTGTTTTTAAGTTGTTTGATTTAGTTGGACAGAGTTTGTTGACCTTGCATGATTTTAAATTACTGAGCAGATTTTAAAACCTTTATTTTGTTAGGAGTTTTGATTATCCATTTATATTTATTTGTCTAGTTGTTACGCTTTATTTTAAAGTCATGTGTGAGTTGGAGCTATTAGTTTTTTTACAAAAAAAATTATCCAGTCTTTTTCCGCATTAGAAATCCTTTTAAATGATTGGTTTAACAGTTGTAGTTGGAGGGACGTTTCACATCTGGACCTCGCCGAAAAACGCCATAAAACTCTATTGGATCTACTTCTAAATCTCTAACTGTACCTCGAATAACTTAGGCTCTGCAAAAATTGTGCGTACCAACTGGTTCAAAATTCCAAAAGCAGAAAATTGTACAACTTCTATGCAAACGTCAGCCCAGCGTTTTCGGAGCATCATGAAAAATTCACTGATCGAGGCTAGAGTATCATCGTATTGTCGTTGAGGTAGAAGTTCCCATTGGCTAGAAGCAACTGGCTGTGGTATGGTTTCCAAAAATCTCCTCCTTCTTGGATAATCCAGGACCCGTCAACCAAGATCATGGTTCGAATCCAGCACGAAGACCTGTTGTTTGTATTTGATCGTGAAATAACTGCACCACGATCTCTATTTTCTTCTTCAAATAGGCTTGAGCTACATATCCATTCCCACTTCAGTTCGTGTGCCCTCATCTGTGTCTATAATGTCTCTAATGCAAAGAGGTGAGCATCTGATAGAAAATCTATGACCTGAAGATCAATGGCTGTCGTGGGTTGACCGGATCTGAAGTTGTTGCGATGAGCTTCCAAAAATTTCCTCAAAAGAATTTGTCTGTATTTGGCTATTATGTACATTCGCCTCTGAACAACTGTCTCAAGAGAATCTGTCTCGGCCATATGTTCTTCCTTGGCAACAATATCTTTGACCGAACCAAAACTGCTAATCTGCTCAAACTGAAAGAATGAAAGAATGAGACAACGTCTGCTATTACCTTTTCTCTAAGCTGTACAAGGAAATCTATGTCTGCAAAAATTAAACTGAACATCTCCCGGGCCGGGTGCCCTTTTATTTCATCCTTCGCAACAAGAGGTGCCTTCCCCTTGTCTGATGTAGCAATCTGAGGGAGACTGGCCTTGTACGAATCTCCTTCGTTGACTCCCGGAATCTCAATACCAAGTCCGAATTTTATTCTTGTAATCTCTGCAGCTGTCACGGATGGCAACAGCATCTCCTCTAGGATCTGTTTCAGAATATCCTCGATGGACATGGACTCTTCATCAGACTTAGATTTGTCTGTAAGTTCCAGAACCTTGCTCAAGGGCTCTGTGTCCTCAGAGTCAGTCATCATTGCAACAATCTTCGCCAGGCTCAAATCCTCAGTAGCTACTGTCTCAATCTCCTTCGCAGTCTCAATTAACTTACTTGGTTGCTTAAACCCAGACATGTCGTCATCCTCCCCAGATCTCAAAGGCTCTTTAAGAAACTGTTTCGGTGCAGTAAAAGATGTCATTTTCCTAGAAATTTCATTTTCAGCTCCATCAAGATTATCATCCTCATCATTGACAGCAATCGAGCGCTCATATCCCTCAATATCTATCTCAACAGATCTCATTTCCACTGATTCCATGAAATCTGTTTCTTTCTCAGCAATCTCAGCTGTCTCCTTTATCACCGATTCCTCTAGATCTGGTTCCCCAGTTTCAATCGCAGCTGTATCCGCAATCACCTGGTGAATAATGCTATCAACAATTTCATCCTCAGAACCTTCTGGCAACGCCAATTTCCTCTTTGGTGCACGGCGTCTTGGAGCACGCAGAGTCACAGCTGGGATAGTTGAGATCGGTTCAACCTCTTGGGCCACAGTAACAAGGGCCAAGTTCTTGTCTGCGGGAGCGACTCTCCCCACAGTTGTCCTCTTCTTCTTTGCGACGGGCTCAGCAGTAGTGGGAGCAGTTCTCTTCTTAGTCATAGGTTTCTTCTTCACTTCTGCTGCTGTAGCCATCACTTGCTCATCTCCCTCATTACCATCATAAATACCCTTTTGTTTGGCAACGTAAGTGCCAACAGTTTTGATATTGAGCACCTTCAAGGTTGGGAATGGCTTGGGTTCACATAGAGCCAAATCTGGTACTCCCTGTAGTAAAACACAAATCTGAACAGCAAACCCTCTGGCTTGCTTAGAAGAGGGTGTGACCATCTCCTTCAAGATATCGAACAACAACTTACTCCAGTTGATTTTCAGACCGCATTGAATAGCAGTCATCAACAGAAACCGCTCATGAGTCACTGCATCGAAAGACCCGGCCTTAACGGTCACAGATTTCGCCAAAATATCGTTCAGCAAGCAAAATTCATATTTCATCTTCCTATTCTTGCAAGAGGTCTGAACCTGTTCACCAAACTTGGAAAATATGCTCCTAGCGTTGAAAATAAAATTCTTTGGCACTTCAGAGAAATCAGATAACCCTTCAGTAGGCAACTCAAAAGTACCAGAAAACGGCTCTTTAGTAATCTCAACTGATTTTCCCTGAATGGTGCTGACCACTGAGTTTTCTCTCACTAGAGCGTTCTGAAAGAAAGCTGCCAAATCCGCTTCATATATACCTGATGAACATCCCAGAAAGCCTCGGAGACCAGAAGACTCCAGAGCTTTGAACATGGCGGACATGCCTTCTTTCGGAAACCTCAGAACTGATTCGAAATCAACTTGAAGAGTGTTTGCAATCAATAAAGATGCCATCATAGTAAGTAGATGAAGGGAAATACGTCGGAAATATTGAAGATTATCTGCAAAAGTAAACACTGAAAGCAAGAGAGTTTGATAGCAATATTTCACAAGGTAAATATTTAGAGGTAAATGAAACGATATATAAGAAATATAATATGAAATGACACGCGTTTACTGTGTTGATGTGACGTTTCGCATGATGACAACACACGTGTCAATCATCCGATGGTGCGATCAGATTGGAAAATATTTTTTGAAATCATTTTGGAAAATATTTTCGAAATCATTTTGAGTCTTAACCGCAAAGGGTAAAAAGTGAAAAAGAGCGCCACTTTATCATTACGTCACAACCTTAGATCTGAAAGCAATTGATATACCAGCTGAGGTACTACCAGATCTGTCCACTTATAAGCATCAGCTGTACATACACTAAATCTGAATGGACTCATATCTCACGCATTCAGCTGACTCAGCACTTATTAATTCAGATCTGATGTTCCCCCTAAAGCTGAGGTTCGCCCAAGTCTGAATGTTTACCAAATCTGAAAATCCCCGTTGTTCCCCCTAAACAGTAGATTCATATCTGAAGTAAACGAAAGCTGTTCAACCTGCAATTGTTAGCACAGAGACAAATCAAGGCAGTTCTAAGAGACTAAGAATATTTCAATAATACGAAACTTAGCGTCCGGTAGGGGTTTCGTGAAGATATCAGCAACTTGCTGATCTGTTGGCACATATTCCAACCGGACGTCCTTCTTGAGCACGTGATCTCTTATGAAGTGATGTCTGATGTCGATATGCTCGGTTCTTGAGTCCAGCACAGGATTCTGGGTGATCGCGATGGCACTGGTGTTGTCACAGAGAATAGGCGCTTCAGAAGCATCAATGCCGTAGTCTTTGAGCTGATGTTGAATTCATAAGATCTGAGCACAGCAGCTTCCAGCCGCTATATACTCTGCTTCAGCTGTGGACGTTGCAATTGAGGTCTGCTTCTTACTGAAACAGGAAATCAGTCAATCTCCTAAGAATTGACAAGTCCCACTTGTGCTACGTCGATCAATCCTGCATCCTGCGTAGTCTGCATCACTATAACCGATTAGTTGAAAGCTGGAGTCTTTGAGATACCAAAGACCCATATGGTAAGTTCATTTAAATACTTAAGAATTCGCTTTACTGCAATATAATGTGATTGTTTAGGCTCTGCTTGAAATCTAGCACACATACAGACAGCAAACATGATGTCTGGTCCGCTAGCAGTTAGGTATAGCAATGAGCCAATTATACCACGATACAAAGATACCTCTATGGCAGTTCCAAATTCGTCTTTGTCTAACTTATTGAGGAGCTCATTGGGGTCGCATGTGAGACCTGTGTTTTCACAATCAGGTGTTGGTCGGGTTTGGACCAGCTGTTGGTCGATGTGCTTGGTGTAGACATCGAATTTGCCTAAGTGTTGGAATCAGCAGTTGGAAAGATATCAGACTTCGCATGGGAGATGTTTGTTTGAGTACCAGCTGTTGAGTCAGTCGTTGGTGACATTTGATTTAGATGTGCGTTCCAGCAGTAGCAGCAAAAATCAATTGGAGCAGCAGTGCTTCGTTAGATTTCAGCAGTTGATATTTCAGTGGTTGCGTTTTGATAAGCAGCAGCAGAAATGCTGACGTGGATTTCAGTCGTTGGTGTATTAGCGTGTATCCAGCTGTTGCGAGAGACCAGCTGTTGCGAGTGATCAGCTGTTGGTTTCGCTAGCGTGTTTTGTAGCGGGTAGCGAAACTACGTCGTTGTGATAAGTTGGAACGACAGCGTTTTGAGTGGAGTGCTTTGTACCAGCTGTTGGTTATGATAGACGTCAGCTGTTGAGAGATCTCATGCGTTGTGGCTGCTGGTTTGTGAATCAGCTGTTGGTAGCGAGGTGACGTGTTCCTCTGCAACATCGTTTGGATAAGTTGGTGCGACGTCGTTTTGTTTAGTTATTCGCTATTTAGCGATAGGCAAAAGCTGATGCGAGATTTCAACTGCTGGTTGATATAACAGCGATGGCGACTGTTTTGTCGGTGGAATCTGTTCTTGCTTCTGTCGGCTTTTGAGAAGTGTATTTAATAGAGGACTTAGCTGCTGTTCTCTATTATTTGTTTCCCCGACACTTAGAAATATTTCCTTCGTTTCCAAATCTTGTCGCGATACCCTAGTTACTGTTCACCGTAACCTTATCCGTCCTAATTTCCTGTGGTAGACAACTCCGACGAGAGTGAGAGTGGTAGCGTTGGACTCCTCTCGCTAAGGCTCTTTGTTCTATACCTCTTTAGAAGGCTTTGGAGGAGCTGGAAGAGGATCGCAGGATCGCTAAGACATCTCCCTTGTGTAGTTTGTTAGCATAAGCATTCCTGCCGTGCCGGTAGTTCGTTGGGGTAAGTGAGAATTCTACCTTTAAGCTTTGTTAGAGCTTTTCGTTAAGTTAGGAAGGTAGATAAGCACTGGTGGAGTTGTAGCTCCCAGCTGCTGTTGTTTTGTGTTTCGGCTTTTGAGCAGTAGCTTGTGTTGGTTTAGCAGGTGACATATCTTGTGAGGATTGAGAAATTCGAATTTAGAATTTTTGAATTTTCAGATTTTGGAATTTCAATTTTTTGGTGAAATCTGAATTCCTAGCGTTTTGAAGAAAAACGCTGTCGTTTTGTGAAATCAGACGTAGCGCTAATGCGAGGAATCAGTTGTCGCGCATTTCAGATGTCAACGCGAGTCAACGGTACTGTAGCGCCAGCTGATGAATATGATCAGTTGTTGATGGCGCGGGAGTGATGCATCGTCGTTTCGCAATTCAGTAGTAGAGCTTGATGAGATATCTGCTGGCAGCAGTTGCACGGGTGCGAGGATTAATGAGAAAGCGACGCGTGTTGGTCAACTTTTTGATGTTGACTGCTGAATGGTAGCGCTATTAGCTGTTGCGTTGTGAAGAATTATCCCAACTGAGTGACCAGATGTTGGTTTGAGGAACCAGTCACTGATGAGAGACGACGTCGTATTGATAAGTTAAAATGCAGCGTTTTGGGTGTAACGCTTTTGATCAGCTGTTGGCAGCAATGGTGACGTGTCCTTTACGACGTCGTTTGAGTTGTTTAGCGCGACCAGCTGTTGGTTGTTTTGAAAGGAATCTGTTGTCAGCTGTTGTAGTGCTTCGGCGTCGTTTTGATTAGTTGATGTGTCGTCGTTTTGATGTTATTTTGAGAATACAACGTCTGATGGTTGCTGCTGGTTTCGTTGAGGGAAAGAGCTGATTTCTGTTGTGAGAAACCGCTGGTGTCTGTTGTAAGATACCTACTGCTTCGATGTCTGCTGATTTTGGTGAGCAGCAGCTGGTGGATTGAGAGATATATAGATAAGTGTTGATCGACAATTAGAATTATTCTGAACCCGATATTTCTTATCTCCAATTTTCAAACCCTGTTCTAGCTACTATTCACCCGAATGTTTCTTCCCTAGAATTCTGTCGATTCCAGCCGTTGTTTTTCGATGATTTGGTGGCGCTGGATTCCTTGTGAGTTGCTCTTCCCATTGTTACCCAGTTGAGGCTGTAGAACGACCTTGGAGAGGATCGTGAAGTTGCTGGTTTCTTCGTACAGTGGAATTTGATAGTTCTTCCGCTGGTTTGATTCGAGTTCTTGGCCGTAGGAAATTATGTATGGAAGTTCAGATTTGAGCTAGATATGAACTGAGTATGAGTTTCCTAACAGATTTGAGATTCAGGATAGCTTCTGCCGTGGTTGAAGGATCCAGGTGAAAGCTGGTTGGCGCTGGTTGGAATTGTCGTGCCTTGTTATAGTCTGTTGAGGTAGAAATCAGCCGTTGGAGGTACGAATTGAGCAGATTTAACAACTTTGATGCGTGGACATGGCTGTGATTGATGTTATGAAATTTGCTGATTTGATGATGTGAATTACGTGAAGCAGTTGTTGAATATTTGATTGATTTCATGTTCTGTTTTACGTAAATTATGCATGTAGAATTTTGATATGGCTTATTGGCATACATGCATACATCTTGAGCCTGATTGACAGATTGATTGATGACCTGATTGAAAGCCACGTTGTGACTGGCCGACTGATGATTTGTGCCTGAAAAGTCCAACGCTATCATCGGAGTGGTGACCGACTGAATGGTTGTGTCTGAATACCACCGAGCTGTGATGGGCTGACAGACCGATGATTTCCCCGGTTGACACACCGTGCGGATATAGAGGCTGACTGAGTTGATTTTCCAGTTGATACACTGGTCTAGCTATCCGATCATTGATAGCCCTCATGCATTTCATAGCATTTATTATAGCATGTTGCATGATTAGCTGTGTTGATAGCTCTTTGTACTGAGGCTTGACCTCGTATTTGTTTTCCTGCTTTGGTGTTGTTTGGGTCTGTGTTACCCATTTGCAGGATCTTCAGGTAACCAAGCTGGACAGAGTGGAGCGCCAGCTGGTCGATCCCCGTTTCCTTGAGTCCCAGTCTATTTTTATTATGTATTGAACCAGGGGATGCCCTGCGTCTTTATGTATTTTGGGGATCGTTGATGATTGAGATTTGTCGTTGCCTGTTTTATATGAGTTTGAGTCAACTCGTATTTTGAGTATTGATATTTCGAATGTGTATGTTTTGAGTTCAGGCCCATATTATTTCGAAAAATTTTTAAGCCCTGTTTTACGCTTCCGTGATTATGTGCTTAATTGTGCTGTAATCTTTTGTGATTAGCACGGGGCCTGACATTTTTGGTATCAGAGCTTAAACTGGGATAAGCTCAATTTCCTTTGATCACACTCGAGTCTAGGCACAGAGTTTTGATTTGATTTTGATTGACTCTGTGAGATCCGAAAATTCGAATATGATTAATTGGTAAAGTTAATCGGATTTTAAGAATTCATATTTGTGCGTGGACAAATCTGGTTGTTCAGATTTCAGTTGGAAGGCTTCGAATGTGTTTCTGGGTCAGATTTCATGGTTGGAACAATTTTGGAAAATTTGAGTATTTTCGAAATTCAGATCTCAGGATTTTGGTGAAGTCTGGTTTGTAATTTTCAAATTTCTCCTAGAGATGTTGTGCTTTGAGTTACGGGTTTTCATTGTATGAAATCCATTTGAATTTTGAGTCCAATTGATGGATTTGTTGTGAGAAATCTGTTAGAGGGAGAAATTTGTTATAGCTAGTGTACTGAAGTCTGTTAGTGCGTATTTTTTTAGTGTTCATAGGTGAGTTCTGTTTGGGTTGTGGAGAGATCTGGTAGCTGGTGTTTGATTTGGGGTGTAGTGTGAGGAAAACAAAATGCTGTCGTTTAGGTTGGGCGTGTTTGTGAGATCTATTTTGCAACGCAGCGTTTAGCGCTTAGTGTTTCAGATTTCTCCAGTGTTTGTTATTAGCGTCCAGATTTCACCGAGGTGTTGTGCGACGTCGTTTTGGAGTTAATCACTGGTTTAGCGCTTGTTGGAGAGAACTGGTTCGCGGGAGTTAGCGTCCAGACGTCAACGCTGGTCAACTCTCCTGTAGCGATCGTTGTAGTGTGTGTAGCGTGTGTTTCCAACTTTTAGCGCTTTTATTTTACAGATTTCTCCGTGGTATTGAAGTGACGTCGTTTTGGGGTTTTGAATGATGTTAGCGCGCGTGGTTGTGGAATCTGGTTGGTGGTGAATCGGATGTCAATGCGGGTCAACGGGTGATAACGTATGTGAGATCTGTTGTAGGGGGGGAGCGATGCTACGTCGTTTAGGTAAGTGGAGACGGCACCATTTTGGGTCTAGCGCTAGAGATCTGTTGGAGCGCTATGGGCAGATTTGATGACGTGTCCAGATTTCTCTACTGGGTTCTACGACGTCGTTTAGTGTTTACGTTCGTAGGGCGCTGAGGGATCTGTTAGCGGCGAGAATTCTTGAGCAGATGTCAACGCTTTGCATTGACCGGTTTTGTCGAGCGTTGTTAGTACCTGTTGCGAGCCCAGAGATCTGTTTCGTCGATACGCTGTCGTTTTGGCTGGAGTTAGTTTAAGATTTTAGATGTGAGTTAACGTCTGCCTGCGCGAGAGAAGCTCGCTACTGATGATTTGTTGGAAGGCCCATCCAACAGTGCTAGTAGCGGTGAGTATCTCAAGATGCTTTTGAGCATTTGGTAGATTTGTAGAGTTTTCTTGTTGGCTCCGAGTGCCAGTTAGTGCGGATAGTAAAAGCATAATTGGCGGATTGTCTATATCATCCCATTTGTCCTTGTGTTAAGGCTTATTCTAAGGAACTGGCAAGAGGATTTGTGGCAGTTCTGTCGTGAGATTGTCTAGTTTCGGGTGTTTGTAGTGGCTAGTAAGTACTCTAAACTTTTGTTCCGAATTTGGAAGAGTTCTTGATGTTTTTGGGTCTCGAGGAACTGCGAGTTTATCGTTTTTCCCTGATCAAATGCTGAGTCCGTGAGGCCATATCGAGGATTGGTAGAA
>KV014380.1:43604-54517 GCA_001598015.1 Dorcoceras hygrometricum | reverse complement strand
GATCGGGTAGCTTCCGAGACTCGGTGATGTGTCACAGTTGTTGCTTTCTATTCCGTTTGGCCCTCCGATTGTTACCGATGTTCTTTGTACCGCTCATGCATTTGCACGACATGATACATTGCATGTTGTATCTGAATTGCTGTTTTATGCTGCTCTTCGTACTGGGGTTTGATGTCCCTCTGGGGCTGGTTTGTTTTGTTCGCCTACTTGTTGTTCAGGTTTCCCAGGTTGTTCCGCTGGTCGTGGAGATGATCCAGCTGGAGATGCCCCAGGAGGTGTTTAGAGTGTCCCAGTTATGTATAGTATCTATTGCATTGGTATCGCCGCGGGTGGGATGTCCCGGGTGGTGCTTAGGCTTATATAGTTATTAGTCTGTCTGTGATTTGTGGTTTTCAGCTGTTGTATTTGGCCGTTGGGCAGTGTTGTATTCGTTATAATGATACTATGTTATTTTGATTTTGTGTTAACTGGGATTATTTTGAGTATGACAGTATTTTAAATTATGTTTTCTTCGTCAGGCCAAAAGCGAAAAATTTTTAGCCACTTTTTAAGTGCTTCCGCCATGTTTTGCGTGTTTTGACTCTGTGTTGTGCACGAGGCCAGACATTTTTGGTATCAGAGCTTAAACTGGGATAAGCTCGATTTCTTGAACCACATGTGAGTCTAGGCACAGTAGTTATTCTTTGGTTTGTGATTGACTACTTGAATTACTTGCCTGTGTGCTTAACTATGAGTGTCTTGTAGAGATGTGACGTGGATGATTCGAAATCAACCTCTGGATTTGTATTCATGCTCAATGGTGGTGCTGTCTCTTGGAAGAGTTCCAAGCAAGACACCATCGCGGATTCAACCACTGAGGCTGAGTACATTGCAGCATCAGCTGCTGCTAAGGAGGCCGTTTGGATAAGGAATTTCGTCCAAGAGTTGGGCGTCATTCCTAATGGAGTTGGTCCCGTCCCGGTGTACTGTGACAACACGGGTGCTGTTGCGCAAGCAAAGGAGCCTAGGTCTCACCAAAGATCCAAACACATACTGAGGAAATACCACATAATCCGGGATATTGTGGCTAGAGGTGACATAGCAGTTGAGAGAGTCGCCTCTGCGGACAACGTTACTGATCCACTTACGAAGCCCTTGCCAGGACCCTTGTTTGAAAAACATCGCGAAACAATGGGACTGCGTCTGATGAGCAGTTGGCTTTAGGGCAAGTGGGAGATTGTTAGAGTAGATGCCCAACTAGCCAACTTGTGGCGTGTGGGTTTATAGACTCTTGTATATGACAATCTTTATATCTGATATTCGCATTTATTCATATGGAATTCTTTACTTTCATTGTGTGTATGATGATTTACAATTGCGTTGAGTAAAGACCTAGAATGCACTAAAGCGTATGTTAGATGTGATAGTGGGTATGACGGCTATCATGAAACACATCTAATAGTCGTTGTGTATTCTGAACATGTTCCTAGTCGATTGGGCCGTCAAAATGAGGATAAGGCCGCCCGAGTTCGAGACTAGTATCTGCGATGCGAAGTACCATGTTTCATTGGTAGGGAACATTGTGATGTTCTGAGCATGCAGATAGATAGTGACCTGGTGATCTATCGAACTACCCTCCTTCGGACTTTCCAAGTGGTTACCATTTGTCGAGTGGATAAGTCCGACGTCTTGGTTGTACTGATTAGTCCTCACGACTCGAAACGTCATTGAGACTCTACATGATAGGAGTCTCACTTTGACTCGTTTGCCGACTCACTTGGGGTCATCAGGCGGCGGGATTGGGTGAGACCCCGATGCATGTAGGAGTCGATGCATCGTTGTCGAGGATTCACCACTCGCAGACATGTGTGGATATCCTATGCTATCTGAGGGGATAATAGTGTATAAATCTCTGGCCAGAGTACTACAAGTGTTTTAGGTAAATGTGTTTACCTTGTTACACTCGCGATGTCACTATTCGATCTCCAAGATGTATGCATAGCTATCGGATCTATAGCGACTCTCGATTTACCAATGGTCGTTGATCTGATCGGGATATATGGATTGAAAGGACCGTACTGTACGCTAACCACGACCAACTGGTTCTTGCAGGCACTATCAGTGATACCTAGGGGATCATGGGACGATGTTGCTAGACGCTCTTACCATGATCCGATGGGCAAGTCCGGAATTGTGATTCCGAAGCCACAATGGTTGTGGGCCCACGGCTAGCTGTATCCTTGAACCATTGAGGGTCACACAAGTACTAGATTCGAGATTCCCGCACGGATACTCAGCTCAATGTGTTGAGCATACGAAGAGAATTTTGGGAGTGCGACTTCCTAAAAAGTCAACAGAGGTCAAATCGTGATTTGCCGATGTTGAAGGGCAAAACTGTCATTTTGCACTGGGGTTCTGAAAAATGGTTTTTCAGATCATAGTATTCAGTTTTGGAAACTGAGTCGATCGGTCTGATCTGATCGGCGATCGGAGTTATAATGAAGTCTCGGTGATGGGGATGAACTGAATGTTCATCCGTTGGACCCGGGCCCGTTGGGCCGGTCCAAGTCCATTCTTAATTATATTTAATTAAGGCTAGACTTCATAACTTAACAACTCATTATTGCAAACCCTAACCCTAAGCACAAAACTGCCGCCCCCTCTCTTCCCAAGCCCTCACGCCGCCGCCGCCGCCGCCGTGCGCCGCCTGTCGCCGCCGCCGCCGCTTGTCGCCGCCGCCGCCGCCGCTTCTCCGGAAAATTGTTTCCGGCCTAGTTTTTCGAGGAGAATTCGTTGGCGATAAAATCCTTCAGCCTTCTAGTGCAGGCTGATTGGAGGGAATCGATTCCGGTCGTGGACCTGATTGACGGATCTACCGCCACCTACCATGAAGAGCCGGCGTTCTTGTAATTCCTGTTGGAGCCAGGCACAAGTGCCAGCAAGGTATTCTTTTGAAACACCCTATGAATGTCATAGATCTTTGAATTGTTCATCGTATTGATCGTCTCCTGGCACATGTTTATTTGTTCTTCCGCTGCCTCGCCGGGGGACGTGATCCGGATCCCAACATATTCTACATAACTCAAGGCAGAATCCAGCTCAACTTCATCGGTTCTCAACTCATGGGAAGGATCTGGCTCATATTTCCTCAACATTGACACATGAAAAACATCATGCATCGCTGCTAACTCAGCAGACAGCCTCAGTCGATAAGCCAACTGTCCAATCCTCTCAATAATCCCAAAGGGACCAACGAATCTAGGAGCTAATTTGCCTTTATATCTGAAGCGCATCACGCTCTTGAAAGGAGAAACTTTGAGAAATACTCGATCGCCAACTTAAAACTCTAACGGTCGACGTCTTCGGTTAGCATAGCTGGTGAATATATCTTGTGCAGCCTTCATTCTACTTCGAATCAAATCAATCTGATCTTTCATATGCTGCACAAACTCAGGGGTAGAAAGTTGTTTCTCACCAACTTCTTCCCAACAAATCGGAGATCTGCACTTTCGACCATACAACGCCTCAAATGGAGCCATCCCGATAGTCACCTGGTAGCTGTTATTATACGAAAACTCAACCAACGACAAAGAATCCTGCCAGTCACGACTGAAATCCATCACAACTGCTAGCAGCATATCCTCTAAAGTCTGGATAGTCCGTTCAGACTGACCATCTGTCTGTGGGTGATAGGCTGTACTCATAGCCAATCTCAAACCCATCGCTGCTTGCAGATTCTTCCAAAAACGAGAAGTGAATCTTGGATCTCTATCGGACACTATCGAAATAGGAACTCCATGCAATCTAACCACATGGTCGATGTACAGTTTCGCCATTTTCTTCCTGGAACACCTCACATCATAGGGAATGAAATGGGCTGACTTCGAAAGTCTATCAATCACCACCCAAATCACATCACATCCCCTACTTGATCGAGGTAGATGAGTCACAAAATCCATGGATATGTGCTTCCAATTCCATTGGGGAACCTTCAAACTCTGTAGCAATCCACCAGGTCTCATTCTATCAGCCTTGACCTGCTGTCAATTCAAAAATTTAGCAACAAAACCAGAGATGTCGCTCTTCATGCCTTCCCACCAGTAGTGAGATTTCAAGGCATGGTACATCTTTCTCTCGCCCGGATGCACACTGTACTGACTACAATGCGCTTTATTCATAATGGTCTCTTTCAAACCGATCAAGTTCGGAACCACCAATCTTCCCATCCGAAGAAACAGAGAAATCATCAGACTGACCACTTCGGGCTTTAATCTTCAACTCATGAACATATGGATCAGTCCTCTGCGCCTCCCTGATGTCACTCACAATCTGCGGTTCTACTTGAATCGAAGAAACCATAAAGTACTGATCACCCGACTGGAAACGCCAACCAGAAGTACTCAACTGCTCGTAGACTTTAGAGACACTCAAAGACGAAAGCATCGCAGGCTGGGTCTTCCTACTCAAAGCATCTGCTACTGAGTTCATCCGCTCAGGCTGATACTGAATCTCACAGTTAAAGTCGTTGAGCAATTCCATCCATCGCCGTTGCCTCATATTCAGATCAGACTGAGTGAAGATACATTTCAGGCTCTTGTGATCGGTGTACACCACAAATTCTTCACCATATAGATAATGTCGCCAAATCTTCAAGGCAAACACTATTGCAGCCAACTCCAAATCATGAACAGGGTACCTCGTCTCGTGAGGCTTCAACTGTCGAGATGCGTAGGCAATCACGTACCCGTTCTGCATCATAACACATCCTAAACCATTGAGAGAAGCGTCGGAGCACACTACAAATCCTCCGGATCCAGACGGTAGAGCCAAAACAGGAGTAGTAGTCAACTTCTCCTTCAACGTCTGAAAACTATACTCGCACTCATCAGTCCAAACGAACTTCCTATCCTTTTGAGTCAACTGAGTCAGGGGCCTGGCTATCAAAGAGAACTTCTTGATAAAACGCCGGTAATAGCCAGCCAATCCCAAGAATCTGCGGATCACGGAAACGTTCCTAGGTCTCTCCCAGTTAAGAACTACTTCGACCTTACTCGGATCTACCGAAATCCCTTGTGCAGAAATCACATGACCCAAAAAGATAATCCGATCCAGCCAAAATTCACACTTGCTGAACTTAGCATACAACTGTGAGTCCCTCAGTCTCTGCAACACCAATCTGAGATGCTCCTTATGCTCTCTCATGCTCCTCGAATACAGTAGGATGTCATCTATGAAGATGATCACGAACCGATCGATGTACTCACTAAAGACGCGATTCATCAAATCCATGAAAACAGCTGGGGCATTCGTCAACCCAAACGGCATGACCAGAAACTCATAATGCCCATATCGAGTCCGGAAAGCTGTCTTCGCCATGTCAGCGTCTCTAATCCGCAACTGGTGATAACCAGAGCGCAAATCAATCTTCGAGTAAACGACAGATCCCTGCAACTGGTCGAACAAGTCATCAATACTCGACAAAGGATACTTGTTCTTCACCGTCGCTTTAATCAACTATCGGAAATCCACGCACATCCTCATAGACCCATCCTTCTTCTTCACAAAAAGAATCGGAGCTCCCCAAGGCGACATACTCGGTCTGATGAAGCCCTTCTCCAAGAGATCTCTCAACTGATCCTTCAGCTCTTTTAACCCTGTTGGCGCCAACCGGTAAGGAGCTCTAGAAATCGGGGCGGTACCGGGCACCAAATCGATGCCGAAATCGATCTCACGTGGTGGAGGGAATCCAGGAATCTCATCTGGAAACACGTCGGGAAACTCTCAAACGATCGGAATGTCGCTCAACTCCAACCGCGACTCTTGGGAAACTTCAAGCGCGTAAATCATGAATCCAGCATTATCCAGCAATGGCAGGCCAAACATCTCCATGGCGGACACCAGTGGAATCTTCAAGCGCGAATCAGCACCATAGAACTCCCACCTCTCACCCGAGTAATGGCGAAATCTCACCAGACCGTGAAAACAATCAACAGTAGCCTTATAGCTAGATAATACGTCCATTCCCAAGATGCAATCAAAATCTCTGATTCCCAAAACAATGAGATTGGACACCAAAATATGCTCATCAAATCGAAGCACACAATCCAACACAACTTCACGGGACCACAGATTCACACCAGCATGGGTAGACACGGAAACAACATCACACAATGGGGAAGAACTCAACCCATACTCACAAACAAACATCTCAGAAATAAAAGAGTGTGATGCACCACTGTCAAATAGAACTCTCGCAGGAAAATAAAAAATAAAGCATGTACCTGCGATCATCATACCAGGTGCCTCCTCAGCCTGCTCTCTCGTCAAAGCGTTAGCCTGAGCCTGCTGCGGAATCTGGAACGGAGGTCTCGAAGGTGCTCCAAACCTAGAAGGCTCATGGGGTTGGAATTCAGATCGCTGGGTAGGGGCATGAAACTGCGGTCTCTGAGAAGAAACACCAGCTGATCCCTGCTGCGAAGGAACTGAAGACTGACCCCTCAACAGAGGACACACTCTAACAAAGTGTCCTGGCTGTCCGCAGTTACGGCAAGACCCCTGAACTCCACGACACTGCGATGTCGGATGCCTTCCTCCGCACTATCCACAAGACATGCCACTAGAACTGCTGCCAGAACCAGAACTCGCAGAACCAGAGGAACTCGAATCCGCCTTCTTCTTGAACTGTTTCCCTCGAGGTCGAAACCTTTGGCGGTTCGACTGCTGCTGCTGCGACCCCTGAGGAGCATAAAAAGATTGCGACGCATCCTGCACAGGTTGGTAGGTGCATCCAGTAGTAGGCTGAATCAGAGCCTCAACCTCCATAAAACTCTCCTCAATGTCCACCACACGGATCAATGCATCAATATAGGTCACAGGTGACCCAGAAAAAACCATCCGGTACAGATCAGGCCTCAAGCCTTTCAGAAATTTGTTCCTCTTCACCCTCTCCTGGTTGGCAACGTGTGGCACATAAACCAAAAGCGCAGAAAACTGTCGGGCATACTCAGCCACTCGCATGTTTCCCTGCTTCAAATTGTCAAACTCCCGCTCCCGACTGTTATAGAAGGAATCCGGGGTATACTCCTGTCTGAACGCCTCACATAATCTCTCCCAGGTGATCATAGCCCCATTATCACGATGGATACGAGAAGTACCCCTCCACAAACGCTGTGCATTGTCTCTCAGCTTCAACACCGCCAGCTTCAGCCTCTTCTCGGGAGCGTACTCCAGAGTATCGAACAACTCCTCCATCTGATCTAACCAAGCCTCAGCCATCGCACCACCCTCTGCTGCAGAAAACGTCGGAGGGTTCGTCCGTTGAAACCTAGCTAGGACCAACTCCATCTCGCCTATCTGTCTAGTAACATTCTCAACCTGATGAACATCATCATCACTACCTGCCCTAGACTCCTCCGCAGTACGTCTAGTCGTCCTACCTCTTCCTCTCCTCGGCGGCATCTAAAAAAATCTAGAGGTAAGGTCTCACAGCAGATATATCACATAGACAGATAAAAGATCACATAAGTCACAGAGACAATCAAAATCAAATCAAAACTCTGTGCCTAGACTCGAGTGTGATCAAAGGAAATCGAGATTATCCCAGTTTAAGCTCTGATACCAAAAATGTCAGGCCCCGTGCTAATCACACAAGATTACAGCAAAATTAAGCACATAATCACGAAAGCGTAAAACAGGGCTTAAAATTTTTTTGAAATAATATAGGCCTGAACTCAAACATACATTTAAAATATCATTACTCAAAATACGAGTTGACTAAAAGTCATATAAATTCAATGCACAATGCATACAATTCAATACGTGAAAACAGAATGTAAAACTCAATCAATTCACAAGCTGTATCACATAAATCACAGAAGCATATCAGCAGATTTCACAACATCAATCACAGCCATGTTCACACTCAAGCTGCTAACTCTGCTCAATTCGTACCTCAATCTTCTGAATTATCCAACATATCTCACCAGGCACGGCTAACCTCAAACCTTCACACACTGGTCATGGAAATTCAGCTGTAAGCCTCCTGGAAGTTTGGATCTGTTAAAACATCTAGTAATTCAGCTCAACACTAAGTTGAATTCACTTAGCACCTACGATCAAGAACTAAATCCTAGTTATGCCACACAACTCAGGCTAACAGCTGAAACATAACTTCAAAACAGAGGATAACACTTACCCACAAGCTTACACTAACAGAGGAACGCTCGGGCAAGATTTCACAGAAAGCGTCGAACGAACAGGCTCTTCGCTTTTCCTCAAATCCACGGTTCCAGTCTCCAAATTGGTATCAATCGGTAAATAAACTCAAGAGGAGTTCAGCGCCACCAATATCATTCAAAACTACGGCGGGACACGACGGCAATCGTTGAAAGAGTGCTACGGTGAATAGTAGCTATCGAGGGATTCGAAGAATGGAGATAAGAGATATCGGGTGAAAAATAATCTAAGTGTTGCTCAACACTTCTCCTATAAATCCCCATGCAACAGCTGCTGTTCTAAAATAATCAGACGACGGGAACAGTAGATATCTTACGACTGGTATTCATGTTTCCTTCAACAAAACCAGCAGCATCAACCAGACGTTGCATTTCTCTTCGCACGCCAAAACGACGCCGCATCAACTAATCGAAACGATGTCGCAGCGCTCCACCAGCTGATACCAAATTTCCTACGAAATAACCAGCAGCTGGTTACGCTAAACAATCCAGACGCAAGCGTAACTAAACAAAACGACATCGCATAAGACACGTCAGCACTGCTGTCAACAGCTGATCCAACCAACGCCTGATTCCAAAACGCAGCGTTCAACTTATCAAAACGATGTCGTCTCACATCCACGACTGGTTCTTCAACACATTAGCTGGTCACCCAGTCGCAACCACATTCTCACAACCCAACTACTGCCAGCAGCACCCTCTACAAAGGCAACTACTGAATAGCGAAACGACGTCGCATGTCAGGCCTCGTGATCACAACAGATAAGCACATGCGGAAGCTAACAAAAAGTGGATAAAAATAAAATGGGCCTGAACTCAGAACATACATTCAAAATATCAATACTCAAAAAAGGAGTTGACTCAAACTCATACAATACAGGTAACGGCAAATCTCAATTAAAATACAGATCCCCAAATACATAAAAATACGGGGCATCCCCCGGTTCCACACATAGAAACAGGGATCGACCAACTGGTGCGCCACTCTGTCCAGCTTGGTTACCTGAAGATCCTGCAAATGGGTAACACAGACCCAAACAACACAAAAGCAGGAAAAGAAATACGCGGCCAAGCCACAGTACGAAGAGCTATCAAAACAGCTAATCATGCAACATGCTATAATCAATGCTTTGAAATGCATGAGGGCTATCAAGGATCGGATAGCTAGACCAGTGTATCAACTGGAAAATCATCTCAGTCAGCCTCTATACCCGCACGATGTATCAACCGGGGAAATCATCGGTCCGTGATCTTCAGAGCAGGTCAGCCACTCACAGCTCTATGGTAGACACTCAAATCCGGTAGTCACCACTCCGATGATAGCGTTGGACTTTTTAGGCACAACTCATCAGTCGGCCAGTCACAACGTGGCTTTCAATCAGGTCATCAATCAATCTGTCAATCAGGCTCGAGATGTATGCATGTATGCCAATTCAATATTCAATGCACAATGCATACAATTCAATACGTGAAAACAGAATGTAAAACTCAATCAATTCACAAGCTGTATCACATAAATCACAGAAGCATATCGGCAGATTTCACAACATCAATCACAGGCATGTTCACACTCAAAGCTGCTAAATCTGCTCAATTCGTACCTCAATCAACTGATTTCTACCTCAACAGATAATTACCAAGGAACGGCAGTTTTCTTCTGGCACAATTCTACCCTTCGCTGGTCACGTCCAACCACAACGAACAAATCAATTTCAGTCCCTCCTCTGATTCGCATACATCAATGTACTGCTGCTCAAAAGATCAAGTGCTGATTCATACTTCACTCAATACATGCTGTTAATCACTTCCAACGCATGTACTTCTCATAGTTCTTCGGTATAGTCTTACCATTGATTCACAAGAATCATATAAGTTCAAAAGCAGTAAAACATATACCACGCAAGCATGCAATTCATTATAGGGAAAAACTTGATCTACCCCACTCATCTCGTTCAAAAAAATCTCACTATTATAGTAGCAACGGCTCTGATATGGTACTCTGTGAGGCTCTCTGCCCACAATTAATCTTCTAATCTTAATCAGTGGTTTATTTAGATAAACTAAACAAGTTTAACAATCTAATCTGGTTTATACATAAAAAAAAAATTTTCACCCGCAGTAGAGTAAATCAGCAGAAGCATCCTTTAATTCAGCTGGTAACGTAAACATGATTCCTTTATACAAAAACATCAAAGTTTACAACGGCTACCAGCTCCATTAGCTAGTACACGTTTAATTTGTACATACAAAACCTGACGTAAGCACTTAAGACCAGTTGAACAAATATCTAGACTATCAGCAGGATAGTAAATCTTCGTGCTGCTGATCTAGCGCCTAAGTAGTATCTCTCGCTACCCGTCGTTGCTTCCCACTAGTTCTTTCTTCCTGTTGTCATGCACACATACGAAACAAAACAACAGCCGGATAAACTCCGGTGAGAATCATCTCAATATAATCAGCAGGTACGCATAAGAACAAATAGATGCATATCAGTGTAAAATATCTAGACTATCAGCAGGATAGTAAATCTTCGTGCTGCTGATCTAGCGCCTAAGTAGTATCTCTCGCTACCCGTCGTTGCTTCCCACTAGTTCTTTCTTCCTGTTGTCATGCACACATACGAAACAAAACAACAGCCGGATAAACTCCGGTGAGAATCATCTCAATATAATCAGCAGGTACGCATAAGAACAAATAGAT
>KV014380.1:11697-23392 GCA_001598015.1 Dorcoceras hygrometricum | reverse complement strand
ACCCAATCCCGCTGCCTAATGACCCCAAGTGAGTCGGCAAACGAGTCAAAGTGAGACGCCTATCATGTATAGTGTCAATGACGTTTCGAGTCGTGAGGACTAATCAGTACAACCAAGACCTCGGACTTATCCACTCGATAAATGGTAACCACTTGGAAAGTTCGAAGGAGGGTAGTTCGATAGATCACCAGGTCACTATCTATCTGCATGCTCAGAACATCACAATGTTCCCTACCAATGAAACATGGTACTTCGCATCGCAGATACTAGTCTCAATCTCGGGCGGCCTTATCCTCATTTTGACGGCCCAATCGACTAGGAACGAGTTCAAAATACACAGTGACTATTAGATGTGTTTCATGATAGCCGTCATACCCACTATCACATCTAACATACACTATGGTGCATTCTAGGTCTTTATCCAACACAATTGTAAACATTATATAATCATAATGAAGATAAAGAATGCCATGAATAAATGCGAATATCATATATAAAGATCGTTTCATACAAGAGTCTATAAACCCACACGCCACAAGTTGGCTAGTTGGGCATCTACTCTAACAATCTCCCACTTGTCCTAAAGCCAACTACTCATCAGACTCAGTCCCATTGTTTCGCGATGTTTTTCAAACAACGGTCCTGGCAAGGGCTTCGTAAGTGGATAAGCAACGTTGTCCACAGAGGCGACTCTCTCAACTGCTATGTCACCTCTAGCCACAATATCCCGGATTATGTGGTATTTCCTCAGTATATGTTTGGATCTTTAGTGAGACCTAGGCTCCTTTGCTTGGGCACCCGTGTTGTCGCAGTACACCGGGACTGGACCAACTCCATCAGGAATGACGCCCAACTCTTGGACGAAATTCCTTATCCAAACAGCCTCCTTAGCAGTAGCTGATGCTGCAATGTACTCAGCCTCAGTGGTTGAATCCGCGATGGTGTCTTTCTTGGAACTCTTCCAAGAGACAGCGTAGCCTTCCAGTTTCAGTTCACCACCCCCATAGACCATGAACATATTCTTAGTCCTTCGCAAGTACTTAAGAATATCCTTCACAGCCTTCCAATGCAACTGTCCGGGGTTGGCCTGGTAGAGGCTCGTGACACTCAAAGCATATGCGACATCCGGTCTAGTCGAGATCATGCCATACATAATACTACCTATTGCCGAGGCATATGACACATGTGTCATACTCTCTATCTCCTCATTAGTCTTCGGACACATAGACTTAGATAGAGTGACCCCGTGGCACATAGGTAGGTGTCCTCTCTTGGACTCTTCCATGAACCGCTTAAGTATGGTATCGATGTAGGTAGCTTGGGTGAGTCCGAGCATCCGTTTCGATCTATCCCGATAGATCTGTATTCCAAGAATATAGGATGCTTCACCCATGTCCTTCATCGAGAATCTACTAGACAACCATACTTTAGTTGACTTCAGCATTCCTACATCATTCCCAATGAGTAGAATGTCATCAACATAAAGTACGAGGAATGTCACAGCGCTTTTAACAACCTTCTTATATACACATGGCTCCTCGGGATTCTTGATGAAACCAAATTCCTTAATTGTTTCATCGAATCTTAGGTTCCAACTCCTCGATGCTTGTTTGAGACCGTAGATTGATCTCTGAAGTTTTCATACTTTATGCTCACTTCCGACAGATGTGAAACCCTCAGGCTGCGTCATATAGATCTCTTCCTTAATGTTTTCATTAAGGAACGCAGTTTTCACATCCATTTTCCATATCTCATAGTCGTACCATGCGGCTATGGCAAGTAAGATTCTAATTGACTTGAACATAGCGACTGGTGAAAAGGTTTCATCATAGTCAACACCTTGCCTTTGAGTGTAACCTTTCGCGACCAATCGTGCTTTGTAGGTCATTACCTTATCATCAGGCCCAAGTTTCCTCTTGTATACCCATTTGCACCCAATAGGAACAATTCCTTCGAGAGGGTTAACAAGAGTCCAAACTTGGTTTGCATGCATTGAGTCAAACTCAGACTGCATTGCTTCAAGCCACAAATTGGAATCAGCATCGGAAATTGCCTCCTTTAAAGTTCTTGGATCAGATCCAACAACTTGATCACCTTGATCATCTTCATGGAGAAAACCATATCTCTCAGGAGCCCTAGGGACCCTTTCGGATCTTCTAGGTGCGACCATTTTTGGTACTGGCTCTGGAGGTGCGAGAGACTCACTTGGTACTTCAGTTGGTTCTCGAACCTCTTCGAGTTCTACTATCTTGCCTTTTCTATCAAGTAGAAATTCCCTTTCCATAAAGGTGGCATTCCTAGAAACAAACACTTTTGTTTCACTGGGATAGTAGAAATAGTATCCAATGGAATTATTTGGATACCCAACGAAGTAGCATAAGATGGATCTCGTATCCAGCTTATCTCCCACTGTCTGCTTCACGTAAGCAGGACATCCCCAAATCCTCATGTATGAGTACTTGGGTGGTTTGCCCATCCATATCTCATATGGAGTTTTATCCACTGTCTTTGTGTGGACATTGTTCAACAACATTACCGCCGTTTCGAGCGCATAGCCCCAAAACGAGGTAGGAAGCTCAGTGAAGCTCATCATAGATCGAACCATGTCCATCAAAGTTCGATTACGACGCTCCGCTACACCATTGAGCTGTGGTGTGGCCGGAGGGGTCCACTGTGAGAGAATCTCATTCTCTTTCAGATAGTCTTGAAATTCAGCACTTAAGTATTCACCACCTTGATCGGATCGAAGTGCTTTAATACTTTCGCCTAGTTGATTTTCTACTTCAGCCTTGAATTCTTTGAACCTTTCAAAGGATTCAGACTTGTGCTTCATTAAGTACAAGTACCCATACCTAGAGTAATCGTCGGTAAAGGTGATGAAGTATGTGTGACCGTACTTAGTACCAATACTAAATGGGCCGCACACATCAGTATGGATCAAATCCAATAGGCCTTGAGCATGCTCACCCTTGCCTTGAAGGGGTTGCTTAGTCATCTTTCCCTTAAGACAAGATTCACAAGTCGGTAGGGAGTTAATGTCTGACAGATCAAACATGTCACTCCTAACTAACTTCTTCATCCTACTTAGAGAAATATGACCTAGCCTAGCGTGCCAAAGTTGTGCTGGGTTCAAGTTATCGTGTTTCCTTTTAATCGTTGTTGTATGTGCTTCGACATCGCGAGTTGGAACGTCTTTTAATTTTAAGGTGTATAAATCGTTTTCGCGTTCCCCAATTCCAACCAAACTTCATTCTTGTAAATATTGCAAATCGAATTAGCAAACATACAAGAATACACTATCCTATCAAGCATAGAAACAGAAATAATGTTCTTTATTAATTCGGGAACAAACAAAACGTTTCTCAATAACAACTTAAAATCACAGAAATAAAATAAATAAACATCTCCTATAGCTACTGCAGCAACTCTTGCTCCATTGCCAAGCCTCAAGTGGGTCTCACCCTCTCTAAGACGTCGGCTTCTTGTCATCATCTGCAAATCATTGCAGATATGAGATCCACATCCGGTATCAAGTATCCATGAAGTCGAATTAAGAGACATATTTATTTCGATATAGAACATACCTTTTGCAGTTCGCAACTGCTCGAGGTACTCCTTGCAGTTCCTCCTCCAATGCCCAGGCTTGCGGCAGTGGTGGCAAACATCCTCAGTCTTGTTTGGCTTGGAAGCCTTTGCCTTGGGCTTCTTGGTGGGCTTTTCCTCCTTCGCAGGGGCAGAACGCTTCTTACCCTTGCGTCTGGGCCCCTTCTTCGCAGAGGAAGAAGTGTGGGGGAACCGCGGCGGATCCGGATCGCGCCTCCCGGCGAGGCAGCGGAAGAACAAAAAATTGCCGGGAGACGATCAATACAATTCTAAATCAAACACAATATGACATTCATAGGGTGTTTCTCGGGGTTACCTTTCTGGCAACTCGTGCCTGGCTCCGACCAGTTTCGCGCGGAAACTGGCACTTCACGGTAGGCAGCGGTAGATAACGTCAATCAGGTCCACGACCGGAAACGATCTCCCTCCGATCAGCCTACACTAGAAGACTGAAGGATTTTATCGCCAACGGATTCTCCTTGAAAAGTTGGCCGGAGCAAGTCCGGCGAACGGCGGCGGCGGCGGCTACTAGCGGCGGCCGCGGCGGCGTGAGGAGAGGAAGGGAGGCGGCGGCTTTAATGCTAGGGTTAGGGTTTAGTTGTATCAAGTGTAATGAGTTATGTGATTAGGTCTAAGTCTACCTTATGTAGACTTAATGATGGACTTGGACCGGCCCATCGGGCCCGGGTCCAACGGATGAACATTCAGTTCATCCCCATCACCGTTACTTCATCATAACTCGGATCACCGATCAGATCGGACCGATCGACTCAGTTTCCAAAACTGAATACCATGATCTGAAAAACCATTTTCAGAACCCCAGTGTAAAATGACCGTTTTGCCCCTCAACAGCGGAAATCACGATTTGACCCCTGTTGAATTTTAGGAAGTCGCACTCCCCAAAATCCTCCTCAAGTGCTCAACACATTGAGCTCAGTATCCGTACGGGAATCTCGAATCCAGTACTTGTGTGACCCTCAATGGTTTAGGGATACAGCTAGCCATTGGCCCACAACCATTGCGGCTCCAGAATCACAATTCCGGACTTTCCCATCGGATCATGGTAAGAGCGTCTAGAAATATCGCCCCATGATCCCCTAGGTATCACTGATAGTGCCTGCAAGAACCAATTGGTCATGGTTAGCGTACAGTACGGTCCTTTCAATCCATATATCCCGATCAGATCAACGACCATTGGTAAATCGAGAGTCGCTATAGATCCGATAGCTATGCATACATCTTGGAGATCGAATAGTGACATCGGAGTGTAACTAGGTAAACACATTTACCTAAAACACTTCTAGTACTCTGGCCAGAGATTTATACACTATTATCCCCTCAGATAGCATAGGATATCCACGCATGTCTGCGAGCGGTGAATCCTCGACAACGATGCATCGACTCCTACATGCATCGGGGTCTCACCCAATCCCGCCGCCTGATGACCCCAATTGAGTCGGAAAACGAGTCAAAGTGAGACGCCTATCATGTATAGTGTCAATGACGTTTCGAGTCGTGAGGACTAATCAGTACAACCAAGACCTCGGACTTATCCACTCGACAAATGGTAACCACTTGGAAAGTCCGAAGGAGGGTAGTTCGATAGATCACCAGGTCACTATCTATCTGTATGCTCAGAACATCACAATGTTCCCTACCAATGAAACATGGTACTTCACATCGCAGATACTAGTCTCAATCTCGGGTGGCCTTATCCTCATTTTGACGGCCCAATCGACTAGGAACGAGTTCAGAATACACAATGACTATTAGATGTGTTTCATGATAGCCGTCATACCCACTATCACATCTAACATACACTATAGTGCATTCTAGGTCTTTACTCAACGCAATTGTTAATCACTATACAACTCAATGAAAGTAAAGAATGCCATATAAATAAATGCGAATATCATATATAAAGATCGTTTCATACAAGAGTCTATGAACCCACACGCCAAAAGTTGGCTAGTTGGGCATCTACTCTAACAATCTCCCACTTGCCCTAAATCCAACTACTCATCAGACGTTGTCCCATTGTTTCACGATGTTTTTCAAACAACGGTCCAGGCAAGGGCTTCGTAAGTGGATCAGCAACGTTGTCCGCAGAGGCGACTCTCTCAACTTCTATGTCACCTCTAGCCACAATATCCCGGATTATGTGGTATTTTCTCAGTATGTGTTTGGATCTTTGGTGAGAACTAGGCTCCTTTTCTTGCGCAACGGCACCCGTGTTGTCGCAGTACACCGGGACAGGACCAACTCCATTAGGAATGACGCCCAACTCTTGGACGAAATTCCTTATCAAACGGCCTCCTTAGCAGCAGCATATGCTGCGATGTACTCAGCCTCAGTGGTTGAATCCGTGATGTTGTCTTGCTTGGAACTCTTCCAAGAGACAGCACCACCATTGAGCATGAATACAAATCCAGAGGTAGACTTCGAATCATCCACGTCACACTGGAAGCTAGAATCAGTGTAGCCTTCCAGTTTCAGTTCACCACCCCCATAGACCATGAACATGTTCTTAGTCCTTCGCAAGTAATTAAGAATATCCTTCACGGCCTTCCAATGTAATTGGCCGGGGTTGGCCTGGTAGCGGCTCGTGACACTGAGAGCATATGCGACATCCGGTCTAGTCGAGATCATGCCATACATAATACTACCTATTGCCGAGGGATATGGCACACGTGTCATACTCTCTATCTCCTCATCAGTCTTCGGACACATAGATTTAGATAGAGTGACCCCGTGGCACATAGGTAGGTGTCCTCTCTTGGACTCTTCCATAGAGAACCTCTTAAGTATGGTATCGATGTAGGTAGCTTGGGTGAGTCCGAGCATCCGTTTCGATCTATCCCGATAGATCTGTATTCCAAGAATATAGGATGCGTCACCCATGTCCTTCATCGAAAATCTACTAGACAACCATACTTTAGTTGACTGCAGCATTCCTACATCATTCCCAATGAGTAGAATGTCATCAACATAAAGTACAAGGAATGTCACAGCGCTTTTAACTACCTTCTTATACACACATGGCTCCTCGGGATATGATGAAACCAAACTTGGTTAGCATGCATTGAGTCAAACTCAGACTGCATTGCTTCAAGCCACAAATTAGAATCAGCATCGGAAATTGCCTCCTTGAAAGTTCTTGGATCAGATCCAACAACTTGATCACCTTGATCATCTTCAAGGAGAAAACCATATCTCTCAGGAGCCCTAGGGACCCTTTCGGATCTCCTAGGTGCGACCATTTCTGGAACTGGCTCTGGAGGTGCAGGAGATTCACTTGGTACTTCGGTTGGTTCTCGAACCTCTTCGAGTTCTACTATTCTGCCCTTTCTATCAAGTAGAAATTCCCATTCCATAAAGGTGGCATTCATAGAAACAAACACTTTTGTTTCGCTGGGATAGTACAAATAGTATCCAATGGAATTCTTTGGATACCCAATGAAGTAGCATAAGATGGATCTCGTATCCATCTTATCTCCCACTGTCTGCTTCACGTAAGCAGGACATCCCCAAATCCTCATGTATGAGTACTTGGGTGGTTTGCCCATCCATATCTCATATGGAGTCTTATCCACCTCCTTGGTGTGGACATTGTTCAACAACATTACCGCCGTTTCGAGCGCATAGCCCCAAAACGAGGTAGGAAGTTCAGTGAAGCTCATCATAGATCGAACCATGTCCAACAAGGTCCGATTACGACGCTCCGCTACACCATTGAGCTGTGGTGTGGCCGGAGGGGTCCACTGTGCGAGAATCCCATTCTCTTTCAGATAGTCTTGAAATTCAGCACTTAAGTATTCACCACCTCGATCGGATCGAAGTGCTTTAATACTTTTGCCCAATTGATTTTCTACTTCAGCCTTGAATTCTTTGAACCTTTCAAAGGATTCAGACTTGTGCTTCATTGAGTACAAGTACCCATACCTAGAATAATCGTCGGTAAAGGTGATGAAGTATGTGTGACCATATTTAGTACCAATACTAAACGGGCCACACACATCGGTATGGATCAAATCCAATAGGCCTTGAGCACGCTCACCCTTACCCTTGAAGGGTTGCTTGGTCATCTTTCCCTTAAGACAAGATTCACAAGTCGGTAGGGAGTTAATGTCTGACAGATCAAACATGTCATTCCTAACTAACTTGTTCATCCTACTTAGAGATATATGTAGCGTGCCAAAGTTGTGCTGGGTTCAAGTTATCGTGTTTCCTTTTAATCGTTGTTATATGTGCTTCGACATCGCGAGTTGGAACGTCTTTTAATTTTAAAGTGTATAAATCGTTTTCGCGTTCCCCAATTCCAATTAAACATTCATTCTTGTAAATATTGCAAATCGAATTAGCAAACATACAAGAATATCCATCACTATCAAGCATAGAAACAGAAATAATGTTCTTTATTAATTCGGGAACAAACAAAACGTTTCTCAATAACAAATCAGAAGACAGAAATAAATAAACATCTCCTATAGCTACTGTAGCAACTCTTGCTCCATTGCCAAGCCTCAAGTGGGTCTCACCCTATCTAAGACGTCGGCTTCTTGTCATCACCTGCAAATCATTGCAGATATGAGATCCACATCCGGTATCAAGTACCCAAGAAGTCGAACTAATAGACATATTTATTTCGATATAGAACATACCTTTCGCAGTTCGCAACTGCTCGAGGTACTCCTTGCAGTTCCTCCTCCAATGCCCAGGCTTGTAGCAGTGGTGGCAAACATCCTCGCTCTTGTTTGGCTTGGAAGCCTTTGCCTTTGGCTTCTTGGCGGACTTTTCCTCCTTCGCAGGAGCAGAATGCTTCTTGCTCTTGCGTCTGGGCCCCTTCTTCACAGAGGAAGAAGAGCCCATAAGGAGGACGGGTTTGTCCTTCTTTATGGTTCCTTCAAACACTACAAGCATGTTAACCACCTCTTCAAGGGTGGCTGCCAGCTTGTTAATGTTGAAGTTGACCACAAAGGGGTCAAATGCAGCGGGTAGTGAGAGGAGAAGTACATCCACCGACAGCTCATGTGGAAGTGCGATATCAAGGCCCGACAACTTTTCAACGAGCCCAATCATACGAACCCCATGCTCGCGGACCGAAGTCCCATCGCGCATGCGGCTTGTCATAAGCTCCTTGACAGACGTGAACCTCTCATGTCGAGAGTTCTCCCCGTACAGTTCTTTGAGATGAAAAAGTATGTCAGCAGCATACTTTGTCTTCCCAAAGCGCCGTTGCATTTCAATGGACATCGACGCCATCACATAGCATCGAGCTTTAACCTCGTCTTCCCACCATTGTTTAAGCGTTACCAGCTCCTCAGGGCTGATATCGGCAGGGGCTTCCTTCGGAGACTCTTCTCTATCGCATAAAGAAGTTTCTCCGAAGCCAATACAAGATTGAGGTTGCAGAGCCAGTCTTGGTAGTTCAGACCGGTGAACCTGTTGCTATCAGTATAGCAGCGAGCGGGTTTTTCCTCGAAACCATTTTATAATGCAGTAATACTGAAAAGAAAAGCAGACATACATCAATAACTATATATAAAATAATCGCTAAGACATAAAACAAGGTCGTTAAGTTTTATGAATTACCCTCCCACTATTTTAACGATTTCACCTACCTCTAATGAAATCGAGAAAGCAAGTTTCTTTAGTGGGTACACGGAGCCCAATCAAGCGATCATGGACCCGAATCATATCAGCCATCCATGACCCCCAAAAGGTAGTTTCCGATTGCAACCGGTGCAACCTCCATGTACTCACCTCACGTCCAGTAAGGGCCCAATAATATGATGCCGTTTACTATCACGTGTCAAGATGACCCATCAATGTTGAGTCGTGAAGGACGGTCCCCTTAACGTCCTCAATAATATGAGTCAACGTTAAAGGGAGTTCCAACCGAACTCACAATGATTGTCAATGGCGTGGACAGCTTTCCGGCATACATGACCCCCTCAATAATATGAGCCGGGCCATGTATACGGGTAGCATCGACGTACACCCATTGTTGATGGAAGGTAGGGAAATTTTTAAACAAATTTAAATTCCCTTTAGTTTATCAAATAAAAATTTCTTGATATTAGTTTTAAATCGTATTTAAAACGAGGGATTTTATTTTTGAAAACTTTGGTCTCATGCATTTATTTTAAATCAAATTTAAAACATGCGGATTCAACTAACTATATATCAATATATATAAAAACATTGGGATGATCGATCGCGAGAGCTATGCGGTCCGTGGTTGCCAGCCACGGACCTGGGTCCAATCCTAGGGGTAATACAATATGCAATGCAATCCTATTACAATGCTTCCGGTTTTACAGATTTCGGTCTTCAATAATCTTGATCGTCATTGTCCACCGTCTTCGGATGTCCTCCCACTAAATCTAGTAATTTTACATTTAAATTTACCATGACATATAGGGATACATTTATCAAGGGGTGGGAATGGGGCCACAAACAGGCCCACTTTAAATGATAATAAAAATATTTACAAACCGAATCACAAAAAACCTATCGCATACACCTAACAAATTGGGCACGGCTCTCGATAATCCCAATCATGCAGATAATCTAATTAACATGCATAAATTAACTAATCAAATTATTTATCCACAAAATCATATTTTAATTACGAAATCGCATTTTATAAATAAAATCGTATTTTGTCGATAAAATCAAATTTTAATCAATAAAATCATATTTAATTTATAAAATCATATTTCAAAATTAAAATAGTATTTTGCAATTTTAATTGTATCAAATTGGGCTTAAAACAATTCTAGGCCCAAAAATCTCAAATTTTCAAAATCGACCAAAACGGGCCCGATATCGAATATCGGCCCGATAACTTCACGGGCTGCCCGGGACAGGTCCAAACTGAACCCTAGAAGAAATCAGCCGTCACATCGCTGTCGGAAGATCGCCGGACGGCGGCCACACGGCGGCGGCCGCCGCCAAGATGGCGTGCGGAGCATGGCCGCACGCTGCTGCGAGTTGCGCAGCATATGGCGCAACAATTTGCGCCCGACGACGCGCATCCATTGCGCGCGGCCACAGGCCACTGGCCGGCCATCAACGCACGACGATCACGCGGGCAGCAGCAACTATTTGCGCAACCCTGCGCGAAAAACCAGCAACTCTCGGCCGTCTTTCGCGCGGCAAGCGCGCGGCCAGCGCGCGCAATAGCGCTCGTTGTGGCGCCGCCGCGTGCGGCGGCGTCGGGCAGCCGACATGCGATAAAAATTTTGTTTTTCAATCTAAAATTCAGAGATGTTAGATACAATATGGCATAATTGTATTGATCAGATCCGAACCTTGGCTCTGATACCACTGTTGGGGAACCGCGGCGGATCCGGATCGCGCCTTCCGGCGAGGCAGCGGAAGAACAAAAATTTCCGGGAGACGATCAATACAATTCTAAATCAAACACAATATGACATTCATAGGGTGTTTCTCGGGGTTACCTTTCTGGCAACTCGTGCCTGGCTCCGACCAGTTTCGTGCGGAAACCGGCACTTCACGGTAGGCGGCGGTAGATAACGTCAATCAGGTCCACGACCGGAAACGATCTCCCTCTGATCAGCCTGCACTAGAAGACTGAAGATTTTATCGCCAACGGATTCTCCTCGAAAAGTTGGCCGGAGCAAGTCCGGCGAACGGCGGCGGCGGCGGCAGCGGCGTGAGAAGAGGAAGGGAGGCGGCGGCTTTAATGCTAGGGTTAGGGTTTAGTTGTATCAAGTGTAATGAGTTATGTGATTAGGTCTAAGTCTACCTTAAGTAGACTTAATGATAGACTTGGACCGGCCCATCGGGCCCGGGTCCAACGGATGAACATTCAGTTCATCCCCATCACCGTGACTTCATCATAACTCCGATCGCCGATCAGATAGGACCGATCGACTCAGTTTCCAAAACTGAATACCATGATCTGAAAAACCATTTTTCAGAACCCCAGTGCAAAATGACCGTTTTGCCCCTCAACAGCGGAAATCACGATTTGACCCATGTTGAATTTTAGGAAGTCGCACTCCCCAAAATCATCCTCAAGTGCTCAACACATTGAGCTCAGTATCCGTGCGGGAATCTCGAA
>KV014379.1:82786-110001 GCA_001598015.1 Dorcoceras hygrometricum | reverse complement strand
ATCAGTGATACCTAGGGGATCTTGGGGCGATGTTGCTAGACGCTTTACCATGATCCGTTGGGCAGGTCCGGAATTGTGATTCCGGAGCCACAATGGTTGTGGGCCCACGGCTAGCTGTATCCCTGAACCATTGAGGGTCACACAAGTACTGGATTCGAAACTCCCACACGGATACGCAGCTCAATGTGTTGAGCACGAGAAGAGGATTTCGAGAAGTGCGACTTCCTAAAAGTCAACAGGGGTCAAACCGGGATTTGACTCTGTTGAGGGGCAAAACGGTCATTTTGCTATTTAGGGTTTGATGATCTGAAAAATTGTTTTTCACATCATAACATTCAGTTTTGGAAACTGAGTCGATCGGTCCGATCTGATCGGCGATCGGAGCTACGATGAAGTCGCAGCGATAGATATCGTCATTTGGACCCGGGCCCGTTGGACCGGCCCAAGTCTGCCTTAAGTCTATTTAATGTTGATTATTGGACTTAATGACTAAGAGACTTCAAAATAACATCATCATAACCTAAAACCTAATAGCACTAGCCGCCTCTCCCTCCCTCTCTCTCGCCGCCGCCGCCGCCGCCGCCGCCGCCGTGCGCCGCCGCCGCCGCCGCCAACTTCGCCGGAATTTGTTCCGGCCTAGTTTTTCGAGGAGAATCCGATCGTGCTGATCTCGTCAGGACTTCTAGTGCAGTCTGACGAAGGAGTCTCGGATCTGGTCGTGGACCGGATTGGCGTAACTACCGCAATCTACCGAGAAGCGCCGGGTTCTTGAAACACCGGTTGGAGCCAGGCACAAGTGCCAGCGAGGTAACACGCCTGAAACACCCTATGTATGTCGATACATGTAGAATATCTGTTCATTCATATTGATCGCCTCCCGGTTCTATATTTTTGTTCTTCCGCTGCCTGACCGGGGGGCGGATCCGGATCCCCCAACATAATTGTGAGCAGAGAGCCTCACAACAGGTGGTATTAGAGCGTTACTACATTAGTGAGATCTTTGAACTAGATGAGTGGGGTAGATCGAGTTCTTCTTATGATGAATTGCATGCTTGTGTGGTATATGTCTTACTGCTTTTGAATTTATATCACTTGATTCTTGTGAATAAATGGTAAGGATATACCGACGAATTATGAGAAGTACATGCGTTGGAAGTGATTAGCAGCATGTATTGAGTGAAGTATGAATCAGCACTCGATCTCTTGAGCAGCAGTACATTGATGTATGCTAATCAGAGGAGGGACTGAAATTGATTTGTTCTTGTTTGATGAGAAATGATAAACATGTCTGTTTGATTCTTAGATATGCCTCCTCGAAGAATCACGAATCGGCAGACAGAATAGGGCAGTACATCTACTGAGGTTTTGAATGCAGCTGCTACTCCAATGGAGACTTTGTTAAAACGATTCCAGTCGTTTAAACCACCAACGTTGACAGGAACAGAAAGTGCTATTGAATGTGAAAACTGGTTGGAAGATATAGAGCAGTTATTCGAAGCACTTAAGTACACTGATGAGCGTCGGGTGAAATTGATTATTCATCAGCTGCATGGTATTGGAAAAAGTTGGTGGGTAGCAACAAAGAAAGCGTTTGAAAATCAAGGTACTGTGATTACATGGGCAGTATTCCGAACAGCTTTCTATCAAAGGTTCTTCCTAGTCTCTTATAGGAAAGATAAAGGAGCAGAATTCGCGAACTTGCGACAAGGGCAGTTGAATATAGAGGATTACGTTGCCAAGTTCACGAGTTTGCTGAAATTTGCACCACATGTTGCTATGAATGATGAAGCACAAGCGGATCAATTCATTAATGGATTGAACCCAGATGTATTTACCTTGGTAAATACTGGAAGACCAAATACTTTTGCCGATGCGTTGAACCGGGCAAAAGGAGCTGAAGCTGGATTACTGAGGCAGCGAAGAGCACAATTTGTTCCAGCAGTAGCCAAAGCAGCAGAGAATCCACAGATTCCACCACCTCCACGGTTTGATGCTGGAAGCAGCAGCAGCGGGAAAAAGAAAAATTTCTTTAAGGGAAAAGGGAAACAGTTCAAATGATCTGGAACCAGTAGTTCTTCCAGCTCGAGCGATTTCACACAAATGAAAGCGGGACCACAAGCTGGTGAGTATTGTAACAAATGTGGAGGGATACATGCCACAGAACAATGCAGAGGAGTATCTGGCCTCTACCGTATTTGTAACCAGCCGGGACATTTTGCGAGAATATGTCCTCAACGTAATTCTGGGAATTTCCAGAATTCAGCAGCAACAAGAACAATGCCAGCACCCGAAAGATCTTCTGTACAATCTTATCAACCTCCAAACCCGCAACAAAGTAGACAAGGAGGAAGCCAGACAGTGAGTCAACCTCCTAAGCAACAAGCAAAAGTGTTTGCATTGACCGAAGAGAAAGCACAGGCAGCCCCAGATGATGTTATTTCAGGTAACTGCTACTTGTGCAACTTTACAGCGTATGTCTTAATTGATACTGGTGCCTCACATACCTTCATTTCCGAGAATTTTGTAATATCACATAAGTTATCTGCTGAACCTTTAACTGAAATAGTATCGGTTTCTTCACCTCTGGGGAAGGAATGGTATCGATCACAGCGGTTAGAAATTGTGTATTACAGTTTGAGGGTCACGCAATTGAAATTGATTGTGTTGTGCTTGGATTATCTGATTTTGATTGTATCGTGGGCATTGATATGCTAACCAAGTATAGAGCAACAGTGGATTGTTTTCAGAAAGTGGTTCAATTCAAACCAGAGAAAACTGATGAGTGGAAGTTTTATGGTAAGGGATCACGAGCCAGAATTCCTTTGATCTCTGCTATTACAATGAATAATCTATTACAGAAAGGAGCGGAGGGATTTTTTATTTATGCCATAGATACGAAGAAAAGTAGCCCGAATCTGGTGGATATACCAGTAGTGTGCGAGTTTGCTGATGTTTTTCCTGATGAGATCCCAGGATTACCTCCATATCGAGAGGTAGACTTTAGCATTGAATTGATGCCAGGCACACAACCAATATCGAAAGCACCATATAGAATGGCACCAATTGAATTGAAAGAATTGAAAGATCAGCTGGAGGATCTTCTTACCAAGGGATACATTAGACCAAGTGTTTCTCCTTGGGGTGCTCCAGTATTATTTGTGCGAAAGAAAGATGGATCAATGAGGCTATGTATCGATTATCGGCAATTGAACAAAGCAACTGTAAAGAATAAATATCCTTTGCCCCAAATAGATGATTTATTTGATCAGTTGCAAGGTTCGACAGTGTATTCAAAGATTGATTTGAGATCGGGATATCATCAGTTGCGAGTAAGAGATGAAGACATATCAAAGACTGCCTTTCGAACTAGATATGGTCACTATGAGTTTGTGGTTATGTCTTTTGGATTGACTAATGCACCAGCAGTGTTCATGAGTTTAATGAACCGAGTCTTCCAAAGATATCTTGATGATTTTGTGATTGTATTTATTGATGATATTCTAATCTATTCAAAGAATTTGAATGATCATGCAAGCCATCTTCGAACAGTTTTGCAGACTTTGAGAAATGAAAAGCTGTATGCGAAACTGTCAAAATGTGAGTTTTGGCTACAAAGAGTTGTATTTCTTGGCCATATTATCTCTGGAGCTGGAATTTCAGTTGATCCCAGTAAGATAGAGGCAGTAATCAATTGGCCTAGACCAAAATCTGTGCCTGAAATTCGAAGTTTTATGGGTCTTGCAGGGTATTACCGAAGATTTATTCAGGATTTCTCGAGTATTGCAAAGCCTATAACTCAGCTGACACAGAAAAATGCGCCCTTTATTTGGTCAGAAGCATGCAAAAACAGTTTTCTTGAGTTGAAAAAGAGATTAACTACTGCCCCTGTTTTAACAATTCCGGTAGGTACTGGTGGATTTGTAGTATATTGCGATGCATCTCACCACGTATTAGGGTGTGTTCTAATGCAGCGAGGTCATGTGATTGCATACGCCTCAACACAGCTCAAACCTCATGAAATTCGCTATCCAATTCATGATCTTGAATTGGCAGCTATCGTGTTTGCATTGAAAATATGGCGACATTATTTGTATGGTGAGAAATTTGAAATCTTTTCTGATCATAAGAGTTTGAAGTATCTGTTTTCCCAGTCAGAATTGAATATGAGACAAAGAAGATGGCTGGATTTATTGAAAGATTTTGATTGTGAAATCAAGTATTATCCAGAAAAGTCGAATGCAGCAGCTGATGCTCTGAGTAGGAAGATTTGTTCTTTATCTTTAACTACGATTGGAGTATCGAATTTGGTAGCAACTTGCTGCATTTCTGGATATGTATTTGAAACAGAAAGGAAACCAATGAGAATTTGTGCTATCAGTGCTGAACCTGAACTGCTGATTCGAATTAAAGAAGCACAAAAGAGAGATTTGAATATCCAGAAATCCATTGAGCTGGTGAAAGCAGGACATCAATCTGAGTACCGTATCAACAACGAAGATGTGTTGTATGTGAACAGCAGACTTGTTGTTCCAAATGTCGTGGAATTGAAAGAACAAATTTTGAATGAAGCCCATCGAAGCAAATTCAGCATTCACCCTGGTGGCAGGAAGATGTATAACGGTTTGAAGAAACAATATTGGTGGAAACAAATGAAAACTGATGTGGCTGAATTTTTTTCAAAATGTTTGAATTGTCAGCAGGTAAAGGCGAACCTGATGGTTTATTACAAAGTCTATCAGTTCCTGAATGGAAATGGGATCATATTTCCATGGACTTTGTAACGAAATTGCCAAAATCATCCAGAGGTTGTGATGCAATTTGGGTGATCATCGATAGGTTGACAAAATCTGCGTGTTTTATTCCTTATCGAATGACCTATCGACATGATCAAATGGCAGATTTGTATGTTAGAGAAGTGGTAAGATTGCATGGAATACCAAAATCAATTGTGTCTGATAGAGATCCCAGATTTACTTCTCATTTTTGGAGTAGTTTACAGCAAGCACTGGGTACGAAACTACATCTAATCACTGCTTATCATCCTCAAACTGATGGGCAATCTGAGAGGACGATTCAGACATTTGAAGATATGCTTAGAGCAGTAGTATTGGATTTTGGGATGTCATGGCAAGATTCATTACCGCTGGTGGAATTTTCATACAACAATAGCTATCAAACCAGCATTGAAATGGCTCCGTTTGAAGCGTTGTATGGAAGGAAGTGTCGTTCACCATTATATTGGGATGATGTTTCAGAAGTACCTGAGTTAGGACCAGACTTGATTAGAGAGATGACTGAGAAAGTGAAATTGATTCAGCAGAGAATGCGAACAGCACAACATAGGCAAGCCAAGTATGCGAATACCAGACGAAGACCTTTGAGTTTTGAAACAGGGGACAAAGTATTCTTGAAAATTTCTCCTTTCAAGGGTACAATCAGATTTGGAAAACGGGGGAAATTGTCTCCTAGATTCATTGGTCCTTATGAAATTTTGGAGAAGATAGGGGAAAGACAAACACCTTCGCACGAAGACGATTCCCTTAGTGAAGATTCAATGGAATCGACATGGCTTTGAAGAAGCAACCTGGGAAGTGGAAGATGATATGAAACAACGATTCCCGTATCTCTTCCAATAAGGTTAGCTCTTGTTCAGCATCAATTTCTCCTTATGTTCATATATCTATATAGCGACTGCTGATGAGTTCGAGGACGAACTCGAATCTTAGAGGGGGAGAAATGTAATGCCCAGAATCATTAAGAAGAGGATTAGGCAAGTAATTTCGACATTTACGAATTAATGAAGCTTGATTATGAGTTCGGATTTCTTCTGGAAGTGTTGGGTGATTCAGAAACTGTGTATCGTTAGATTTTGCTAAGTAAGCCAGACGAAGTAACCAGACGAAGCGATTTGATAAAATCAGCAGCAAGAATTTCTTACGTACCTGCTGGTCTTGATGTATACCTGCTGGTTGATAGTATATCTGCTGCTTGATGATGACGTAGGTGCGACGTCGTCGTTTTTGGTATTAAACGCAAACCATTCGAAGGGAAAATGGTTCCAGCTGAGAGAATATACGACAGCGTTTTGACTTATGACTATGAGCCTTGATACGATGTCGTTTAGCAACCAGACGAGGAATTTGCAATCAGTCGAGAGATTTTGGTATCTGCTGATTATCCAGTCGAGGGGAATGATGCGACACCGTTTTGATTACAAATAGGAAATGTTGATACGATACCGTTTAGACTATTGTTGCGAAATCAGCCGTTAGAATAGAAATGCGATCAGCTGCTGGTTTCTTTGAATAAAGAGGTAGTACCAGCTGAGGATACGTAACGACGTCGTTGGAATTAGTTATAACGACATCATTTTGAGTTTAGAAATCTTGCGAGTGGATATATGTTGCGACTGGATTTATGTTGCGACTGGATTCCTGTTGTTGCGACTGGTTATTATAACAGCTGATTCTTGTGTCTGCTGAAGAACAACGATATTCGAACAGCGACTGAGGACGATGAACAGCAATTGAGGAATCTGTTTATCATTATCCACCTTCGAAGCGGTGGGAGTATATCTTGCTTGAATACTCAGCATGACACGTGGAACTCGAATTGAATACGTTGGAAATGCTGCAAGAAAATACAGAGATCGTTGTCTATAAATAAGAGTGAATTTGAAATGCTGAGAACATATTGATTTCAGTTATCGACCTTTGATCTTGCAAGAATCTTCGGAAGTGAAGAACAGAGTGTAAGAACGTTAACTGAAGCATTTTGAGAACAGAGAAACAAAGGTATAATCTGACAGAAGAGTCAGGAACTAGATTACTCGAGAATGATAGTTCTTGAGTATTCCGCTAAAATCACATACATATTTGATTACTGTTCTTGATTTAGAACTTGAATTATGTGTGTGTCGATCCATCACAGGTAGTGGATCTTTTATATTTGCATGAGTTTGCATATTGAAGAGAATTGAATTGATTCTAATGCCCAGGACTGAGTTGGCCTGATTTTCGAAGCCGGGGATGGTTTCGATAGATGAATATTCATGTCAAGATCGGATACGAATCTTGATGGCATCGAACTGATATGGAATCAATTCTGAGATTGAAGAGGAGAACTAGAATCATTTCATGTCATTGCATTTATTTACAGTTGATACACTGTTGTGCAATTTATTGTTAATATGCGTACCTGCTGATTATATTGAGATGATTCTCACCGGAGTTTATCCGGCTGTTGTTTTGTTTTGTATGTGTGCATGACAACAGGAAGAAAGAATTAGTGGGGAGCAACTACGGGTAGCGAGAGATACTACCTAGACGCTAGATCAGCAGCAAGAAGATGAACCACCAACTGATAGTCTAGATGTTTGGACGACTGGTCTTAAGTTGCTTACGTCTGGTTTTGTATATAAGACTTAAACGTGTACTAGTTAACTTAGTTTGTAATCGCTGTAAACTGTGAAGTATTTGTATAAATGAATCATGTTTACGCTACCAGCTGAATTCATTATGCTTCTGCTGACTTACGCTTCTGCTGGTAGAAAATTTTTTTTTAGTACGTTATGTATAAACCAGATTAGATTGTTAAACTTGTTTAGTTTACATTAAGAACCCACTGATTAAGATTAGAAGATTAATTGTGAGCAGAGAGCCTCACACCAAAGGTCCGATCTTCACAACAATTTCATAGGGTCCAACATAGCGAGGAGCTAATTTTCCCTTCAGACCAAACCTCATAACACTTCAAAAAAGAGAAACTTTCAGGAAAACTAGATCACCAACCTGAAATTCTAAAGGTCTACGCCTCTTGTTCGCATAGCTGGCTTGGCGATCTTGTGCAGCTTTCATTCGCTGGGGTATCAGATCCACTTGATCTCTCATATGCTGCACAAATTTTGGAGAAGACGGCTGCTTCTCCTCCACTTCTTCCCAACACACAGGCGATCTACACTTCCTGCAATACAAAGCTTCAAATGGTGTCATACCAATCGTGACCTGGTAGCTGTTATTATATGAAAACTCAACCAAAGACAACGAATCTTGCCAGCTACCACTAAAATCCATCACAACATCTCTCAACATATCCTCTAAAATCTGGATAGTTCTCTCAGATTGGCCATCCTCTTCAAAGAATAAGTCATACTGTAGGGAATGAAGTGAGCAGACTTCGACAATCTATCGATAACAACCTACACAGCATCACATCCTCGACTGGAACGAGGCAAAGGTGTAACAAAATCCATTAATATGTGCTCCCAATTCAATTTGGGAATCTCCAAACTCTGTAATAGACCACCAGGTCTCATCCTTTCGGCCTTAACTTGCTGACAGTTCAGACAACGGGCTACAAAATGAGCAACATCACTCTTCAAACCTGCCCACCAGTAATGCTGCTTCAAGGCATGGTACATCTTCCTTGTACCAGGATGAACACTGTGTCTACTACAGTGCGCTTCTCTCAAGATCTCCTCCTTCAAATCAATCAGATTTGGCACGACTAACCTGCCACGAAACCTCAAATAACCATCAGACGAGATAGTGTAATCCTCGAACTGTCCATCTCTAACCTTCAGCTTCAACTCATGAATAGATGGATATGTACTCTGAGCTTCTCTAATATTCGCAACAACCTGTGGCTCAATTTGAAAAGAAGACACCACAACATAATCCTCACCTGGGTAAAATCGCCAACCAGTAGTGCTTAGATGCTCATGGACCTTTGAAATCTGCAACGAAGCCAGCATCGCCACTTGAACCTTTCTGCTCAATGCATCAGCAACTACATTTACTTTCCCAGGTTGATATTGGATCTTGCAATCAAAATCCTTAAGCAGTTCCATCCATCTACGTTGTCTCATGTTCAAATCTGATTGAGAAAATAGATACTGAAAGGCTCCAGTAGTGCTTAGATGCTCATGGACCTTTGAAATCTGCAACGAAGCCAGCATCGCCACTTGAACCTTTCTGCTCAATGCATCAGCAACTACATTTACTTTCCCAGGTTGATATTGGATCTTGCAATCAAAATCCTTAAGCAGTTCCATCCATCTACGTTGTCTCATGTTCAAATCTGATTGAGAAAATAGATACTGAAGGCTCTTGTTGTCTGAATACACCACAAACTGCTCGCCATACAGATAGTGGCGCCAAATCTTCAAGGCAAAAACCACTGCTGCCAACTCCAAATCATGAACTGGGTAACGAGTCTCATGCGGTTTCAACTGACGAGAAGCATATGCAATGACTCGTCCATGCTGCATCAACACACAACCCAATCCATTCAACGAATCATCCGAACAAACAAAAACCACCTGATCCTGAAGGCAAAGCTAACACAGGCGCAGAATTTAGCTTCTCTTTGAAAAACAAAAAGTTGTTCTCACACTGCTCAGTCCAAACAAACCTCTTATCTTTCTGAGTCAACTGCGTCATTGGCTTAGCTATACTAGAGAATCCCTCTATAAAGCGACGATAATAGCCAGCCAAATCCAAAAAACTACGAATCTCAGAAACATTCTTGGGACGCTCCCAGTTAACAACTGCCTCAACTTTACTAGGATCCACAGAAATACCTGCAGCTGAAACGACATGACCCAGAAACACAACTATGTCCAACCAAAACTCGCAATTGGAGAACTTGGCATACAGCTGCGAGTCTCGAAGTGTCTCGAGAACCAACCTCAAATGCTCTTTGTGCTGCATCGAAGTCTTAGAGTACACCAAGATATCATTGATAAACACAATCACAAACTGATCGATGAATTCTCTAAAGACTCGATTCATCAGGTCCATGAAAATTGCGGGGGCATTCGTCAAACCAAAAGACATAACCAAAAACTCATAATGCCCGTACCTCGTACGAAATGCAGTTTTTGCCACATCTTGCTCTCGAATGCGCAACTGATGATACCCCGAACGCAGATCGATCTTAGAAAACACAGCCGAACCCTGAAGCTGATCAAACAAGTCATCGATCATCAGCAAAGGGTACTTATTCTTCACTGTTGCCTTATTGAACTGCCTAAAGTCGATGCACATCCTCATCGACCCGTCCTTCTTCTTCACAAACAAGATTGGCGCTCCCTACGATGACATGCTCGGTCTAATGAAACCCTTCTCCAAAAGTCGCTAAGCTGTACCTTAAGATCCCTCAACTCAACAGGTGCTAGGCGATACGGGGCTCTCGAGATAGGAGTTGTAACAGGTACCAACTCAATGCTGAAGTCTATCTCCTTCTTCGGAGGAAAACCAGGTATCTCCTCCGGAAACACATAAGGGAAATGGCGAAAAATGGGAACGTCGCTAATCTTCACACATGACGAAGAAGACACATCCAAAGCATAGATCATAAATCCAGCATTCTCCAACGACAACAGGCTAAACATCTCCATCGCAGAGACCAAAGGAATCTTCGATCGGGAATCGAGACCATAGAAGTCCCACTTCTCGCCAGACTCGGGCCTAAAACGCACAACTCCATGGAAAAAATCCACGGCGGCCCTATAACCAGACAACACGTCCATTCCCACTATGCAATCAAAATCCCACATCACTAGCCTGATCAGATTCGCTAACAACACGTTCTCACCAAATCTAAGAATGCCATTCAACAAAATATCTTGGGAGTACAGGCTCGCGTCTATAGGGGTTGCATGGCGGCCCTATAACCAGACAACACGTCCATTCCCACTATGCAATCAAAATCCCACATCACTAGCCTGATCAGATTCGCTAACAACACGTTCTCACCAAATCTAAGAATGCCATTCAACAAAATATCTTGGGAGTACAGGCTCGCGTCTATAGGGGTTGCAACAGACACAACATCACTCAAAGAAGTGGTATGCAAACCATGTTCAACCACAAATGCATCAGCAATAAACGAATGTGATGCTTCTGTATCAAAACACGCGCAGGAGAATCAAATACAAAGCAAGTACCTGCAATCACTCCTGAACGACCCTGCAGTGGGTCAGCGGTGTGCTGAGATCCAAAGGACACACTCTCGAAAGTGTCCATACTGCCCATAATTGTTACATGAACCTTGCACCCCAACACACTGCGTCGTAGGATGCTTTCCTCCACACTGGCCACAAAACTCGACCTTGAAACTACTGCCGCTAGAACTGCCCGAGCCAGAAGAACTAGAACCAGACTTCTTCTTGAACTGACGACCCACGAGGTCTAAACCTATGGTGTCCCAACTGTTGGGCTACCTGCTGCTGGGGTGGCTGGGATGACTGCACAGACTGGGAAGGTTGCACCCCCGGAACCATGAGACGGTTACCTTACACCACTTGCGGCCTAACATGAGACCTATGGTTCTGCAGTCCCTCCTCAATATCCATAGCCTTGTCCACCGCATCCGCATAACTCGTCGGTGAACCCGCCAACACCAAATAATACAACTCCTCATTGATTCCCTTCAAGAACTTGTTACTCTTCGCCTTCTCGGCAAAAAACATGCGGAACATACGCAAGAAGAGAAGAAAATCTCCGCGCATACTCTCCCATGGACATAGTCCCCTGCACCAGGTTATCAAACTCACGCTCCCTGGCGTTAACATATGACTCAGGGACGTACTTCTGTCGAAAGGCAGTACAAAAACCGTTCCAAAAATCCCTACACCAGTCTCCTCTAGCGATCGATAAGCACCTCTCCACCACGCTCAGCGCTCCTCCTCAATTGAAACGTAGCCAAACTCAACCTACGCTCGTCATCGTACCTCACACGATCAAACAACTCGGTTACATGCTGCAACCAGGACTCTGCATCGGAACTAGGCTCATCACCCTTAAACGTCTGAGGTTTCATCCGCTGAATCCTCGCCATCACAAGTTCCATGTCGTCCACACGGGCTGCCAGCTCATCAACCTCATCCTCAACCTTTCTGGTACGTCTACATAAAGGCCCACTACGCTGCACCTCCTCGTTTTGACCCTTGGACTCTTCCGGAATCTGCCCTCTACCTCTACCCCTACGTCTAGACGGCATCTACGAAGGTACTAAGAGGGTAAGGTCACACAACAATAAATATATCACTTAGCAAAGAAATCACATAGTCATGCACATGCAACAAGCAACACTGTGCCTAGACTCAAGTGTGATCAAAAGAAATCGAGCTTATCCCGGCTTAAGCTCTGATACAAAAAATGTCAGGCCTCGTGCTCAATCAGAGTAAAACCACATAAGACACAATAGCGGAAGCATGAAAATAGTTGCTAAATTTTTGCTTTTTTTTGGCCCGACTTCGAAAACATAATTTAAAATACAATGTTATTTAAAATAATGGTTTTACAACGCTCTAAAACAAAATACAACACAGCTAACATACAAACATAGAGTGACTCCCAAATAAACCAACATAGATACAATACAATGTCATATGTATCTACTACTTATCACTGGGACACTTTATCCACCTCCCGGGGCACAACCAGCTGGATCAACTCCACGTCCAGCGATGAAACCATGGTAACCTGAAAACACACACAGGCAAACAAGACATCCAGCCCTAGAGGGACAAGGGGTCAAACCCCATTACGGAGAGCAACTGAAAAACAGCAGTTAGATAGCAACAGATAAAATGCGAATGCTATGCATGAGACAAGGCTACAACCGAAGGCAGGGAGCCAAAGGATCTCAAGGAACAACTCAACAACTGATACAGATCAACTGAGCAATAGTGGTCACGGGTGTGTGAGTATATGGGAGCTATCCGCTCGTCTCAGCACACGTTACCAGATGCACAACAATTCACTCAACATGTTGTTGCCCAGCTCATGAGATGTGAGAGCTACCCACTCCGCTCATAGTGGCTCATAGTTCCCAGCAGGGAGATGATGTATACGGGAGTTACCCGCTCGTACTCCAACACAAGCATCCTGGTACACACAGATCAAGATAACAAGGAACGGCTAAACAAGATCTAAGCTCAACAAGTCAGGCCTCGTGCACAGACACAGAGTTAAACCACACAAACACTAGCGGAAGCAATAAAATAGTGTTTAAAATTTTCGCTTTGGCCTGACGAAAAGATAACATAATTTAAAATATAACAATACTCAAATTATCCCAGTTTTAAAATCACTCAGTACAACAGTACAGCATTCAACAAATACAAGCACTATCGAATACAACTGAAATACAATAAAGCACAGGGCACTCCCCGGCTAACAGTTCTTATATATATATGCTATACGCTAACTGGGACACTCTAACTACCTCCAGGGGCACCTCCAGCTTGATCAACTCCACGACCAACTGAGTAACCATGGTAACCTGAAAACACATACACAGGCAAATAACACCAGCCCAGAGGGACATGGGGTCAAACCCCAGTACGGAGAGCAATATAAAACAGCTAATGGAAAGCAACAGATAATATGCAAATGCTATGCAAGAGAACAAGGCTACAACCGAATCATAGGGAGCCAAAGAATCTCAAGGAACTGCTCCACAACAGATACAAATTAACTGAGCAATAGTGGCCACGAGGTGTGTGAGTATATGGGAGCTACCCACTCGTCTCAACACACGGCACCAGATGCAAAACATTGCTCAACCCGCCGTTGTGCAACTCATGAGATGTGGGAGCTACCCACTCCGCTCATAGTGGCTAACAGGTCCCAGCAGGGAGATGAGGTATACGGGAGTTACCCACTCGTCCTCAACAGACATCCTGGTACGCATAGATCAATACAACAAGGCACAAAGGCACGGCTACAATATATCTGAGCTCAATATGATAAATGAGTGTATGCAACAATAAAATGTCCAACACAGAACATATACAACGAAGAAAAGCATACACAGCAGCAAGAATAATCACCCGTGCTCAATCCAAAGCTGTAAAACAAGCTCACATCCATACCTTCAAGATCTTCTGAGCTACAATTACCACAAAGAAGTCCCAACCAACACAGATCTCACACCTGCTAAGCCAAACACAGACACTAGACTCAGGACAGTAGCACATAAACTACAAATTGGGAGCTACAAGCTCAACCAAATCTGTCCTACCCTTCTAACACAATCAGAAGGCTCTAAACTAAGCACAAGGTAGGATCTTTAACACTTATCCAACAAGCTACCTCATCGGTAGACGAAATCCGACGCTTATGCTAACAAACTAGAGAAGGGAGATGTCTCGCAATCTCACCAAGCTTCACGCAAGCTTCCAAAAGCAGTACCAAACGAAGCGTCTTAGCATGAGGAGTCCAGCGCTACCACTCTCACTTAAATCAAAGCTGCCTACCACCGGAAATCGGAGAAGATAAGGTTCGATGAACAGTAGCTAGGGTATCACGATAGAGTTTTCTCACGGGAAATATTCTAAGTGTCGGGGCTGAATAATCAAGAACAAAGGCAAGGTTCTCTATATAAAGTTCAGATCTGCTCTAATCTGAAGAACCATCCTACCGACAACTTATGTTTCAAAACTGGTTTCCCACTCAGATCTGAATCTCACATCAGATCTGACTCTACGTCATAACAGATCTCGACTTAATCAAACGGTGTCGCACGGAGTCTACTGTCGCATCTGGACACGTCATCCGCTACTCAAACCTGAAATGCTAACCAGCATCACAACACTCAGATCCTATCGAAATCTGAAGACCAATGCCTCAAATCTGAATCTCTCACGCTAAACAAAACGCTGTCGTTCCAGCTAATCCAAACAACGTAGTTTAGCTACTCGTTACAGAAACACGCTAGCATACTCACATCTGCCCAGCGACAATAGATTCCATCACTACTTATGAACGCGATTACTCAGTGATGGCTAACACTCACATTTGGTCGATTCCGCTGAAAATCTGAATTGATCCAAGGCTGATTCCAGGACTTATACAAACCCGATATCTTCGCCAAGCATTCCACTCAAAGCTGGTTCATCCCAGATCTGCTCAAGCCCAAATCTGGTCTATGTTAACCCGATTAATTAACTCAATTAATCTTATTAAACTTTCGTGTCTCACATCTCTCCCACACTAAAACAGGATTTCATCCTCGAAATCAAACAGCTCTAGATCAAGAGTTCAAGATAACTGGGGAAACGAACATAAGCAAACATCTATCGGGAAATAACAACGAATCAACTTCTGAAATCTGATACAGCGCTTACTCAAACAGATGAGGCCATTCACGCTGCATCTTCTCTTCCAGTTCTCACGTAGCCTCTTCTCAACCATGCTTGCTCCACTGGACCATGACCAAGGGAATGGTCTTATTCCTCAGTTTTTTCTCTTTTCTATCCAAGATCTGCAAGGGATACTCAACGTAACTTAAAGTCCGATCTAGCTCTACCTCATCAGTTCTCAATACATACAACGGATCAGGCTCATACTTCCTCAGCATCGACACATGAAAAACGTCATGCAAGGAAGACAAATCTGGCGACACTCAACAGCCGATAAGCCAATGGACCAATTCTCTCAGCAATCTCATATGGTCCAACATAACAAGGAGCTAACTTTCCCTTGAGACCAAATCTCATAACACTACGGAAAGGAGAAACTTTCAAGAAAACCAGATCACCAACCTGAAACTCTAAAGGCCTACTCCTATTATTTGCATAACTGGCTTGAAGATCTTGTGCAGCTTTCATTCGCTGTCGAATCATATCTACTTGATCTCTCATCTGCTGCACAAATTCTGGAGAAGACAGCTGCTTCTCCCCCACTTCTTCCCAACATACAGGCGATACACACTTCTTTCCATACAATGCTTCAAATGGTGTCATACAATCGTGGCCTGATAGCTGTTGTTGTAGGAAAACTCGACCAAGGACAACGAATCTTGCCAGCTACCACTAAAATCCATCACAACAGCTCTTAACATATCCTCTAAAATCTGGATAGTTTTCTCAGATTGGCCATCTGTCTGGGGATGATACGATGTACTCATCGCCAATCTGGTACCCAAAGCTGTTTGCAAACTCTTCCAAAACCTGGAAGTAAACCTTGGATCACAATCTGAAACAATAGAAACTGGAACACCATGCAATCTCACCACAAAATCTATGTACAGCTTCGCCATCTTCTTCAAAGAATAGGTCATACTGTAAGGAATGAAGTGAGCAGACTTCGACAACCTGTCTGTCACAACCCACACAACATCGCATCCTCTACTGGAATGAGGCAAATGCGTTACAAAATCCATAGCTATGTTCTCCCAATTCCACTGGGGACTCTCCAAACTCTGCAATAGACCACCAGGTCTCATCCTCTCGGCCTTAAATTGCTGACAGTTCAAACAACGGGTTACAAAACCAGCAACATCACTCTTCAAACCTGCCCACCAGTAATGCTTCTTTAAGGCATAATACATCTTCCTCACTCCAGGATGGACACTGTGTCTACTACAGTGCGCTTCTCTCAAGATCTCCTCCTTCAAATCTACCAAATTTGGCACAACAAACCTGCCACAAAACCTCAAACAACCGTCAGACGAGACAGAATAATCCTCTAACTGTCCAGCTCTTACCTTCAGCTTCAACTCATGGATGGATGGATCTGTCCTATGAGCTGCTCTAATGCTTGCAACAATTTGTGGCTCAACTTGGAAAGAAGACACCACAACATAATCTTCACCTGGGTTAAATCGCCAACCAGTAGTGCTTAGATGCTCATGGACCTTCGAAATCTGCAACGAAGCCAGCATCGCCACTTGAGCCTTTCTGCTCAATGCATCAGCAACTACATTTACTTTCCCAGGCTGAAATTTGATCTCACAATCAAAATCTTTAAGCAGCTCCATCCATCTACGCTGTCTCATGTTCAAATATAACTGAGAAAACATATACTGAAGGCTCTTGTGGTCTGAGTACACCACAAACTGCTCGCCATACAGATAGTGGCGCCAAATATTCAAGGCAAAAAACACTGCTGCCAACTCCAAATCATGAACTGGGTAACGAGTCTCATGCGGTTTCAACTGACAAGAAGCATATGAAAGGATTCGACCATGCTGCATCAACACACAACCCAATCCATTCAGGGAAGCATCTGCACAAACCACAAAACCACCTGAACCAGACGGTAAGGCTAACACAGGTGCAGAAGTTAGCTTCTCTTTGAGAAACAGAAAACTGTTCTCACACTGATCCGTCCAAACAAACTTCTTGTCTTTCTGAGTCAACTGCGTCATTGGCTTAGCTATACTACAGAATCCCTCTATAAAACGCCTATAATAGCCAGCCAAACCCAAGAAACTAAGAATCTCAGCAACATTCTTGGGACGCTCCCAGTTAATAACTGCCTCAACTTTATTGGGATCCACAGAAATACCTGCAGCTGAAACAACATGACCCAGAAACACAACTCTATCCAACCAAAATTCGCACTTGGAGAACTTAGCATACAGCTGCGAGTCTCGAAGCGTCTGAAGGACCAACTTCAAATGCTCTTTGTGCTGCATCGAAGTCTTAGAGTACACCAAAATGTCATCGATAAACACAATCACAAACTGATCGTTGAACTCTCTAAAGACTCGGTTCATCAAGTCCATGAAAATCGCGGGGGCATTCGTCAAACCAAAAGGCATAACTAAAAACTCATAATGCCCGTACCTCGTACAAACGTAGTCTTCACAACATCTTGCTCTCGAATGTGCAACTGATGGTACCCCGAACGCAGATCGATCTTAGAAAACATAGTCTAACCCTGAAGCTGATCAAACAAGTCATCGATCCTCGGTAAAGGGTACTTATTCTTCACTGTCGCCTTATTCAGTTGTTTAAATTCGATACGCATCCTCATCGATCCATCCTTCTTCTTGACAAACAAAATAGGCGCTCCCCAAGGTGACATGCTCGGCCTAATAAAACCCTTCTCCAGCAAATCACTAAGCTGAACCTTAAGCTCCCTCAACTCAGCAGGCGCTAAACGATACGGGGCACGCGAGATCGGAGCTTTTACCAGGTACCAACTCAATGCTGAAGTCCATCTCCCTCTTTGGAGGAAAACCAGGAATCTCCTCCGAAAATACATTCGGGACATGGCGAACAACGGGAACGTTGCTAATTACGTGCGAAGAAGAAGATGCATCCAAAGCATAGATCATAAATCCAGCGTTCTCCAATGACAACAGGCTACATATCTCCATTTCAGAGACTAAAGGAATCTTCGATCGGGAATCTAGGCCATAAAAGTCCCACTTCTCTCCAGACTGAGGCCTAAAGTGCACAACTCCATGGAATCAATCCACGGTGGCTCTATAACTAGACAACACATCCATTCCCACTATGCAATCAAAATCCCACATCACAAGCCTAATCAGGTTGGCTAACAACACATTCTCACCAAACCTAAGAACGTCATTCAACAAAATCTCTTGGGAGTACAGGCTCGCGCCAGCAGGAGTCGCAACAGACACAACATCACACAAAGATGTAGTATGCAAACCATGCTCAACCACAAATGCATCAGCAATAAACGAATGTGATGCTCATATATTGAACAATACACGCGCAGGAAAATCAAAGACAAAACAAGTACCTGCGATCACTCCCATTGGCGTGCCCTCCGCTTGTTCCCTCGTCATGGCATTCACTTGGCAAACCTGTTAGAGTAGATGCCCAACTAGCCAACTTGTGGCATGTGGGTATTATAGACTCTTATACAAACAGTCTTTATATATGATATTCGCATTTACTTATATGGCGTTCTTTACTTTCATTATGTGTGTAATGATTTACAATTGCGTTGAGTAAAGACCTAGAATGCACTAAAACGTATGTTAGATGTGATAGTCCAACTAGCCAACTTGTGGTATGTGGGTATTATAGACTCTTATACAAACAGTCTTTATATATGATATTCGCATTTACTTATATGGCGTTCTTTACTTTCATTATGTGTGTAATGATTTACAATTGCGTTGAGTAAAGACCTAGAATGCACTCAAGCATATGTTAGATGTGATAGTGGGTATGACGGCTATCATGAAACACATCTAATAGTCGCTGTGTATTCTGAACATGTTCCTAGTCGATTGGGCCGTCAAAATAAGGATAAGGCCGCCCGAGTTCGAGACTAGTATCTGCGATGCGAACTACCATGTTTCATTGGTAGGGAACATTGTGATGTTCTGAGCATGCAGATAGATAGTGACCTGGTGATCTATCGAACTACCCTCCTTCGGACTTTCCAAGTGGTTACCATTTGTCGAGTGGATAAGTCCGAGGTCTTGGTTGTACTGATTAGTCCTCACGACTCGAAACGTCATTGAGACTCTACATGATAGGCGTCTCACTTTGACCCGTTTGCCGACTCTCTTGGGGTCATAAGGCATCGGGATTGGGTGAGACCCCGATGCATGTAGGATTCGATGCATAGTTGTCGAGGATTCACCGCTCGCAGACATGCATGGATATCCTATGCTGTCTGAGGGGATAATAGTGTATAAATCTCTGGCCAGAGTACTATAAGTGTTTTAGGTAAATGAGTTTACCTAGTTACACTCGCGATGTCACTATTCGATCTCCAAGATGTATGCATAGCTATCGGATCTATCAAAGGCAAAGGCTTCTAAGCCAAACAAGAGCGAGGACGTTTGCCACCACTGCCACAAGGCTGGGCATTGGAGGAGGAACTGCAAGGAGTACCTCGAGCAGTTGCGAACTGCGAAAGGTATGTTCTACATTGAAATAAATATATCTCTTAATTCGACTTCTTGGGTACTTGATACCGGATGTGGATCTCACATCTGCAATGATTTGCAGATGATGACAAGAAGCCGACGTCTTAGAGAGGGTGAGACCCACTTGAGGCTTGGCAATGGAGCAAGAGTTGCTGCAGTAGCTATAGGAGATATTTACTTATTTCTGTCTTCAAATTTTAAGTTGTTGTTACGAGACGTTTTATTTGTTCCTGAATTAATTAAAAACATTATTTCTATTCCTATGCTTGATAGAGATGGATATTCTTGTATGTTTGCTAATTCGATTTGCAATATTTACAATAACGAATGTTTAATTGGAATTGGGGAACGCGAAAACGATCTATACACCTTAAGATTAAAAGACGTTCCAACTCGCGATGTCGAAACACACACAACAACGATTAAACGGAAACACGATAACTTGAACCCAGCACAACTTTGGCACTCTAGGCTAGGTCACATTTCCCTAAGTAGGATGAACAAGTTAGTTAGGAGTGACTTGTTTGATATGTCAGACATCAACTCCCTACCGACTTGTGAATCCTGTCTGAAAGGAAAGATGACCAAGCAACCCTTCAAGGGCAAGGGCGAGCGTGCCCAAGGCCTATTGGATTTGATCCATACTGATGTCTGCGGCCCGTTTAGTATTGGTACTAAATATGGTCACACATACTTCATCACCTTTACCGATGATTACTCTAGGTACAGGTACTTGTACTTGATGAAGTACAAGTCTGAATCCTTTGAAAGGTTCAAGGAATTCAAGGCTGAAGTAGAAAACCAATTAGGCAAAAGTATTAAGGCACTTCGATCTGATCGAGGTGGTGAATACTTAAGTACTGAGTTTCAAGACTATCTGAAAGAGAATGGGATTCTCTCACAGTGGACCCCTCCTACCACACCACAGCTCAATGGTATAGCGGAGCGTCGTAATCGGACCTTGTTGGACATGGTTTGATCTATGATGAGCTTCACTGAGCTTTCGACCTCGTTTTGGGGCTATGCGATCGAAACAGCGGTCATGTTGTAGAACAATGTCCACACCAAGGCAGTGGATAAAACTCCGTATGAGATATGGATGGGAAAACCGCCCAAGTACTCATTTATGAGGATTTGGGGATGTCCTGCTTACGTGAAGCAGACAGTGGGAGATAAGCTGGATACGAGATCCATCTTATGCTACTTCATTGGGTATCCAAAGAATTCCATTGGATACTATTTCTACTATCCCAGCGAGACAAAAGTATTTGTCTAGGAATGCCACCTTTATGGAAAGGGAATTTCTACTTGATAGAAAGGGCAAAATAGTAGAACTCGAAGAGGTTCGAGAACCAACTGAAGTACCAAGTGAATCTCCCGCACCTACTGAGCCAGTACCAGATATGGTCGCACCTAGGAGATCCGAAAGGATTCCTAGAGCTCCTGAGAGATATGGTTTTCTCCTTGAAGATGATCAAGGTGATCAAGTCGTTGGATCTGATCCAAGAACTTTCAAGGAGGCAATTTCCGATGCTGATTCTAATTTGTGGCTTGAAGCAATGCAGTCTGATTTTGACTCAATGCATGCAAACCAATTTTGGACTCTCGTTAACCCTCCCGAAGGAATTGTTCCTATTGGGTGTAAATGGGTGTACAAGAGGAAACTTGGGCCTGATGGTAAGGTAATGACCTACAAGGCACGACTGGTCGCGAAAGGTTACACTCAAAGGCAAGGTGTTGACTATGATGAAACCTTCTCGCCAGTCGCAATGTTCAAGTCAATTAGAATATTGTTAGCCATAGCCGCATGGTACGACTATGAGATATGGCAAATGGATGTGAAAACTGCGTTCCTTAATGGAAACATTAAGGAAGAGATCTATATGATGCAGCCTGAAGGTTTCACATCTGTTGGAAGCGAGCATAAGGTATGCAAGCTTCAAAGATCGATCTACGGTCTCAAACAAGTATCGCGAAGTTGGAACCTGAGATTTGATGAAACAATCAAGGAATTTGGTTTCATCAAGAATACCGAGGAGCCATGTGTCTATAAAAATATAGTTAAAAGTGCTGTGACATTCCTAGTACTTTATGTTGATGACATTCTACTCATTGGGAATGATGTAGGAATGTTGCAGTCAACTAAAGTATGGTTGTCTAGTAGATTTTCGATGAAGGACATGGGTGAAGCATCCTATATTCTTAAGTACTTACGAAGGACTAAGAATATGTTCATGGTCTATGGGGGTGGTGAACTGAAACTGGAAGGCTACACTGATTCTAGCTTCCAGTGTGACGTGGATGATTCGAAATCAACCTCTGGATTTGTATTCATGCTCAATGGTGGTGCTGTCTCTTGGAAGAGTTCCAAGCAAGACACCATCGCGGATTCAACCACTGAGGCTGAGTACATGCTCGGCCTAATGAAACCCTTCTCCAGCAAATCACGAAGCTATATCTTAAGCTCTCTCAACTCAGCAGGCGCTAAACGATACGGGGCACGCAAGATCGGAGCTTTTACCAGGTACCAACTCAATGCTGAAGTCCATCTCCCTCTTTGGAGGAAAACCAGGAATCTCCTCCGAAAATACATTCGGGACATGGCGAACAACGGGAACGTTGCTAATTACGTGCGAAGAAGAAGATGCATCCAAAGCATAGATCATAAATCCAGCGTTCTCCAATGACAACAGGCTACATATCTCCATTTCAGAGACTAAAGGAATCTTCGATCGGGAATCTAGGCCATAAAAGTCCCACTTCTCTCCAGACTGAGGCCTAAAGTGCACAACTCCATGGAATCAATCCACGGTGGCTCTATAACTAGACAACACATCCATTCCCACTATGCAATCAAAATCCCACATCACAAGCCTAATCAGGTTGGCTAACAACACATTCTCACCAAACCTAAGAACGTCATTCAACAAAATCTCTTGGGAGTACAGGCTCGCGCCAGCAGGAGTCGCAACAGACACAACATCACACAAAGATGTAGTATGCAAACCATGCTCAACCACAAATGCATCAGCAATAAACGAATGTGATGCTCATATATTGAACAATACACGCGCAGGAAAATCAAAGACAAAACAAGTACCTGCGATCACTCCCATTGGCGTGCCCTCCGCTTGTTCCCTCGTCATGGCATTCACTTGGCAAACCTGTTTAGAGTAGATGCCCAACTATCCAACTTGTGGCATGTGGGTTTTATAGACTCTTTTACAAACAGTCTTTATATATGATATTCGCATTTACTTATATGGCGTTCTTTACTTTCATTATGTGTGTAATGATTTACAATTGCGTTGAGTAAAGACCTAGAATGCACTAAAGCGTATGTTAGATGTGATAGTGGGTATGACGGCTATCATGAAACACATCTAATAGTCGCTGTGTACTCTGAACATGTTCCTAGTCGATTGGGCCGTCAAAATGAGGATAAGTAATGATTTACAATTGCGTTGAGTAAAGACCTAGAATGCACTCAAGCGTATGTTAGATGTGATAGTGGGTATGACGGCTATCATGAAACACATCTAATAGTCGCTGTGTATTCTGAACATGTTCCTAGTCGATTGGGCCATACCTAGGGGATCATGGGGCGATGTTGCTAGACGCTTTACCATGATCCGTTGGGCAAGTCCGGAATTGTGATTCCGGAGCCGCAATGGTTGTGGGCCCACGGCTAGCTGTATCCCTGAACCATTGAGGGTCACACAAGTACTAGATTCGAGATTCTCGCACGGATACTCAGCTCAATGTGTTGAGCACGAGAAGAGGATTTCGGGAAGTGCGACTTCCTAAAAGTCAACAGGGGTCAAACCGAGGTTTCCCGCTGTTGAGGGGCAAAACGGTCATTTTTCACTGGGGTTCTGAAAAATGGTTTTTCAGATCATAATACTCAGTTTTGGAAACTGAGTCGATCCGTCCGATCTGATCGGCGATCGGAGTTACGATGAAGTCTCGTTGGTGGAGATGAACTGAATGTTCATCGTTGGACCCAGGCCCGTTGGGCCGGTCCAAGTCCATCTCTTAATTCTATTTAATATGGAATTAAGACTAGACTTAAACATTTGATCATTAACTCACTCCAAAAAACTAACCCTAGTGCTTGTTGGCCGCCGCCCCTTCCTCTCATAAGCCGCCGCCGATCGTCGCCGCCGCCGCCGCCGCTTCTCTCGCCGGAAAGTTGTTTCCGGCAAACTCGACGAGGAGAATCCGTTCGTGCAGAATTCGTCAGTGCTTCTAGTGCAGGTTGACGAAGGAGTCTCGGTTCTGGTCGTGGACCGGATTGGTGATATCTACCGCAGTCTACCGAGAAGAGCCGACGTTATTGTAACTACGGTTGGAGCCAGGCACAAGTGCCAGCAAGGTTGTGGTTTTGAACCCCCTATGTATGTCGATAATTGTTATTGATTTTTCGTATTGATCGTCTCCCGGCTTTTATTCTATGTTCTTCCGCTACCTCGCCGGGGGGCGGATCCGGATCCCCAACAGTGGTATCAGAGCCAGTGTTTTTTGGATCTGATCAATATGTATTGCCTGAATTGTATCTAACATCTTAAATTTCAGATCAAGACAGCCGAAATATCGCCGCACATCGACCGCCCGACGCCGCCGCACGCGGCGGCGCCACGACGAGCGCCATCGCGTGCGCTGGACGCGCGCTGGCCGTGCGCTTGTCGCGCGAGCGACGGCCGGAGCTTGCACGCCTGTCGCGCATCATGGCCGATGCGTCGCGCGCCTGGTCGTGCCTCAGGTCGGGCGGCCTTGCGCAAACCATTGCGCGGTTGGTCGAGCGCCGCTGTGCGCTTGCTGGCCGGATCGTTGCGCCGCTGTTCGCCGCCCATCGCGAGATGGTTGTGCGACGCATGCGTGCGACGATGGACGGCGAGTGGTCGACCGGTTGCGAGCGAAGGAGGGCGGCCGTGCGACGCTTGCGGCGCGCTGCTGCGCACGATGCGCGCGGCGTCGTGCGCTGCCGCCGCGATCTTCGTGGTGGTGGCGCCGCCGCCGGCCGCCGCTCCGGCGAGTCTCCGGTGATGTCGTGACGGCTGGTCTGATTTCTTATCGGGTTTGGTTCGGGCCTGTCCCTGGCAGCCCGTGAAGTTTTCGGGCCGGCATGCGATGTCGGGCCCAGTTTTGATCGATTTTGAAATTTTAAGTTTTTGGGCCTAGAATTGTTTTAAGCCCAATAATGATACAATTAAAATTAGTAAAATGTGATTTTAATTATGAAATATGATTTTGTAATAAAATATGATTTTGTTGATTAAAATTGTTTATCGGTAAAAATCGATTTTATTATAAAATACGATTTCGTAATTAGAATATGATTTTACGATTGATGATCTATCGAACTATCCTCGTTCGGACTTTCCAAGTGGTTACCATTTGTCGAGTGGATAAGTCCGAGGTCTTGGTTGTACTGATTAGTCCTCACGACTCGAAACGTCATTGAGACTCTACATGATAGGCGTCTCACTTTGACCCGTTTGCCGACTCTCTTGGGGTCATAAGGCGTCGGGATTGGGTGAGACCCCGATGCATGTAGGAATCGATGCATCGTTGTCGATGATTCACCGCTCGCAGACATGCGTGGATATCCTATGCTATCTGAGGGGATAATAGTGTATAAATCTCTGGCCAGAGTACTAGAAGTGTTTTAGGTAAATGTGTTTACCTAGTTACACTCGCGATGTCACTATTCGATCTCCAAGATGTATGCATAGCTATCGGATCTATAGCGACTCTCGATTTACCAATGGTCGTTGATCTGATCGGGATATATGGATTGAAAGGACCATACTGTACGCTAACCACGACCGACTGGTTCTTGCAGGCACTATCAGTGATACCTAGGGGATCATGGGGCGATGTTTCTAGACGCTTTACCATGTCGCCGCCGCCGCCGCCGCTTCTCTCGCCAGAAAGTTGTTTCCGGCCAACTCGACGAGGAGAATCCGTTCGTGCAGAATTCGTCAGTGCTTCTAGTGCAGGCTGATGAAGGAGTCTCGGTTCTGGTCGTGGATCGGATTGGCGATATCTACCGCAGTCTACCGAGAAGAGCCGACGTTATTGTAACTACGGTTGGAGCCAGGCACAAGTGCCAGCAAGGTAGTGGTTTTGAACCCCCTATGTATGTCGATAATTGTTATTGATTTTTCGTATTGATCGTCTCCCGGCTTTTATTCTATGTTCTTCCGCTGCCTCGCCGGGGGGCGGATCCGGATCCCCAACAAAACTGAGGTCCTGAAAACTGAGGCTGAGAAGACTGTCCAAACCACGAAGGACCAGGATGCTGAAACGGCCTAAAATAAGGCTGGCAAAGGACTAAGAATATGTTCATGGTCTATGGGGGTGGTGAACTGAAACTGGAAGGCTACACTGATTCTAGCTTCCAGTGTGACGTGGATGATTCGAAATCAACCTCTGGATTTGTATTCATGCTCAATGGTGGTGCTGTCTCTTGGAAGAGTTCCAAGCAAGACACCATCGCGGATTCAACCACTGAGGCTGAGTACATGCTCGGCCTAATGAAACCCTTCTCCAGCAAATCACTAAGCTGAACCTTAAGCTCCCTCAACTCAGCAGGCGCTAAACGATACGGGGCACGCAAGATCGGAGCTTTTACCAGGTACCAACTCAATGCTGAAGTCCATCTCCATCTTTGGAGGAAAACCAGGAATCTCCTCCGAAAATACATTCGGGACATGGCGAACAACGGGAACGACGCTAATTACGCGCGAAGAATATGATGCATCCAAAGCATAGATCATAAATCCAGCGTTCTCCAACGACAACAGGCTACATATCTCCATTTCAGAGACTAAAGGAATCTTCGATCGGGAATCTAGGCCATAAAAGTCCCACTTCTCTCCAGACTGAGGCCTAAAGTGCACAACTCCATGGAATCAATCCACGGTGGCTCTATAACTAGACAACACATCCATTCCCACTATGCAATCAAAATCCCACATCACAAGCCTAATCAGGTTGGCTAACAACACATTCTCACCAAACCTAAGAACGTCATTCAACAAAATCTCTTGGGAGTACAGGCTCGCGCCAGCAGGAGTCGCAACAGACACAACATCACACAAAGATGTAGTATGCAAACCATGCTCAACCACAAATGCATCAGCAATAAACGAATGTGATGCTCATATATCGAACAATACACGCGCAGGAAAATCAAAGACAAAACAAGTACCTGCGATCACTCCCATTGGCGTGCCCTCCGCTTGTTCCCTCGTCATGGCATTCACTTGGGCAAACTTGTTAGAGTAGATGCCCAACTATCCAACTTGTGGCATGTGGGTTTTATAGACTCTTTTACAAACAGTCTTTATATATGATATTCGCATTTACTTATATGGCGTTCTTTACTTTCATTATGTGTGTAATGATTTACAATTGCGTTGAGTAAAGACCTAGAATGCACTAAAGCGTATGTTAGATGTGATAGTGGGTATGACGGCTATCATGAAACACATCTAATAGTCGCTGTGTACTCTGAACATGTTCCTAGTCGATTGGGCCGTCAAAATGAGGATAAG
>KV014379.1:66961-82679 GCA_001598015.1 Dorcoceras hygrometricum | reverse complement strand
GTCCAAACCGCGAAGGACCAGGCTGCTGAAACGGCCTAAACTGCGGCTCCCCCAACCTCTGTTGCTGAACCGGAAAAGAAGAATGACCTCTAGACGATCCACCTTGACCCTGCGGGGGGGGCGTTGGTATGCTGAGATCCAGACAAAGGGCACACTCTCGCAAAGTACCCATACTGACCACAGACGTTACACGAACCTTGCACACCTATGTTGGCGCAGTGGCGGATCCGGATCCCGTTCCCGGGGGCGCAGCGGAAGTTTCAAAATTTGCCCCGGAAATGTTCAATACATAACAAATATAATGCAATAAAACATACATAGGATGTTTTAGAGCGTTACCTTGCTGGCGTCTAGGCGCCTGGCTCCGACCAGATTCACAGGGAATCTGGCACTTCAACGGTAGGCGGCGGTAGATCTCCTAATCCGGTCCACGACTGGAAATAGTACTCCTTCGTCAGTCTGCACTAGAAGAGCTGACGAATTTGACACGAACGGAATCTCCTCGTCGACATGATCGGAACGAGTCCAATCACGTGAGCACCGGCGGCGGGCGGCGGCGCGGCGGACGGCGGCGGCGCAAGGGCTGTCGGCGGCCGTGAGAGAGTAGGGAGAGGAGGGGTGGCTATTGCTAGGGTTTAGAGTTCAAGTGTGTCATAATAACCCTAGGACAATAATAAGTAGACATGTGATGGGCTTGGACCGGCCCAATGGGCCTGGGTCAGGCCCAGATCCATATGAACATTCGATTCATTTCCATCACCGTGGCTTCATCATAACTCCGATCGACGATCTGATCGGATCGATCTACACAGTTTCCAAAATTGAGTATTATGATGCGAAAACAATTTTCAGACCACCTAGCCCAAAATTGCAGTTTAGCCCTTCAACTTTAGGGATATCGCAATTTGACCCCTGTTGACTTTTAGGAAGTCGCACTCCCTAAATTCCTCCTCCTATGCTCAACACATTGAGCTCAGTTTCCGTGCGGGAATCCTGAAGCCAGTACTTGTGTGACCCTCAATGGTTCAGGGATACAGCTAGCCGTGGGCTCACAACCATTGTGACTCCGAAATCACAATTTCGGACTGACCCATCGGATCATGGTAAAGCGCCTAGCAACATCGCCCCATGATCCCCTAAATATCACTGATAGTGCCTGCAAGAACCAGTTGGTCGTGGTTAGCGTACAGTACGGTCCTTTCAACCATATATCCCGATCAGATCAACGACCATTGGTAAATCGAGAGTCGCTAGAGATCCGATAACTATGCATGCATCTTGGAGATCAAATAGTGACATCACGAGTGTTACTAGGTAAACCCATTTACCTAAAACACATCTAGTACTCTGGCCAGAGATTTATCACACTATTATCTCCTCAAATAGCATAGGATATCCACGCATAAAAGCGAGCGGTGAATCCTCGACAACGAAGCATCGACTCCTACATGCATCGGGACCTCACCCAATCCCGCCACCTAATGACCCCAACTGAGTCGGTAAACGGGTCAAAGTGAGGCACCTATCATGTAGAGTCTCAATGACATTTTGAGTAGTGAGGACTAATCAGTACAACCAAGACCTCGGACTTATCCACTCGATAAATGGTAACCACTTGGAAAGTCCGAACGAGGGTAGTTCGATAGATCACCAGGTCACTATCCATCTGCATGCTCAGAACATCACAATGTTCCCTACCAATGAAACATGGTACTTCGCATCGCAGATGCTAGTCTCAAGCTCGGGCAGCCTTATCCTCATTTTGACGGCCCAATCGACTAGGAACGAGTTCAGAATACACAGTGACTATTAGATGTGTTTCATGATAGCCATCATATCCACTATCACATCTAACATACACTATGGTGCATTCTAGGTCTTTATCCAACACAATTGTTAACATTATAACATAATGAAAATAAAGAATGCCATAAAATAAATGTGAATTTCATAAATAATGATCGTTATACAAAGAGTTAATAAAACCCATACGCCACAAGTTGGCTAGTTGGGCATCTACTCTAACAACCTACACACTGCGCTGTAGGATGTCTTCCTACACTGGAATATTCGACCTTGGAACTACTGCCACTGCTAGAACTACCCGAGCCAGAAGAACTAGAACCAGACTTATTCTTGAACTGACGAACACGAGGTCTAAACCTCTTGTTTCCAGACTGTTGGGTTACTTGCTGCTGGGGTGGCTGAGACGACTGCACAGACTGGGAAGGTTGCACCCACGGAACCACAGGATGGTTACCTTGCACCACTTGCAGCCTAACACGAGACCTACGGTTCTGCAATCCCTCCTCAATGTCAATAGCCCTGTCCACCGCTTCTGCATAGCTATCCGGTGAACTCGCCAGTACCAACGAATACAACTCTTCATTGAGTCCTTCCAAGAACTTGTTCCTCTTTGCCCTATCTCGGTCAGAAGTGGCTGAGACGACTGCACAGACTGGGAAGGTTGCACCCACGGAACCACAGGATGGTTACCTTGCACCACTTGCAGCCTAACACGAGACCTACGGTTCTGCAATCCCTCCTCAATGTCAATAGCCCTGTCCACCGCTTCTGCATAGCTATCCGGTGAACTCGCCAGTACCAACGAATACAACTCTTCATTGAGTCCTTCCAAGAACTTGTTCCTCTTTGCCCTATCTCGGTCAGAAACATGCGGAACATAGGCAAGAAGAGAAGAAAACCTCCGGGCATACTCTCCAACGGACAAAGACCCCTGAACCAGGTTATCAAACTCACGCTCCCTGGCGTTCACAAAGAATTCCGGAACGTACTCCTGACAAAAGGTAGTACAAAAGCTGTTCCACGAGATCCCTACTCCAGTCTCCTCAAGAGTCCTCGAAGCGCCTCTCCACCAACGCTCCACATTCCTCATCAACTGAAACGTAGCTAGACTCAACCTACGCTCGTCGTCATACCTGACACGATCAAACAATATGGTAATATGCTGCAACCAAGACTCGGCATCGGAACTAGGCTCATCACCATTAAACCTCTGAGGATTCATCCGCTGAAACCTCGCCATCACAAGTTCCATGTCGTCCACACGGGCTGCCAGCTCATCTACCTCATCCTCGACCTGTCTGGTACTTCTACGACTAGGAATACTACCCTGATCCTCCTCGTTCTGACCCTCGGATTCCTGCTGATACTGCCCTCTACCTCTACCCCTACGTCTAGGCGGCATCTAGGAAGATACTAAGAGGGTAAGATCACACATCAAGAAATATATCATAGAACAAGTAAATCACATAGTCATGCACATGCAACGAACAACACTGTGCCTAGACTCCAGTGTGATCAAAAGAAATCGAGCTTATCCCAGCTTAAGCTCTGATACCAAAAATGTCAGGCCTCGTGCACAGACACAGAGTTAAACCACGCAAACACTAGCAGAAGCAATAAAATAGTGTTTTTCGCTTTGGCCTGACGGAAAGATAACATAATTTAAAATACAACAATACTCAAATTATCCCAGTTTTAAAACACTCAGTACAACAGTACATCATTCAACAAATACAAGCACTACCGAATACAACTGAAATACAATAAAGCACAAGGCACTCCCCGTCTAACAGTGCTTATACATATATGCTATACGCTAACTGGGACACTCTAACCACCTCCAGGGGCACCTCCAGCTGGGTCAACTCCACGACAAACTTAGTAACCATGATAAACTGAAAACACTACAAAGGCAAACAACACCAGCCCCAGAGGGACATGGGGTCAAACCCGAGTACGAAGAGCAATATAAAACAGCTAATGGAATGCAATAGATAATATGCAAATGCTATGCATGAGAACAAGGCTAAAACCGAAATATAGGGAGCCAAAGAATCTCAAGGAACGGCTCCAAAACAGATACGAATTAACTGAGTTATAGTGGCCACGAGGTGTGTGAGTATATGGGAGCTACCCACTCGTATCAACACACGGCACCAGATGCAAAACATAGCTCAACCCTCCGTTGCCCAACTCATGAGATGTGGGAGCTACCCACTCCGCTCATAGTGGCTAACAGGTCCCAGCAGGGAGATGAGGTATACGAGAGTTACCCGCTCGTCCTCAACAGGCATCCTGGTACGCACAGATCAATACAACAAGGCACAAAGGCACGACTACAACAGATCTGAGCTCAATATCATAAATGCGTGTATGAAACAATAAATTTCCAACACATAACATATACAACGAAGCAAAGAATACACAGAATCAAGCATAATCACCCATGCTCAATCCAAAGCTGTAAAACAAGCTCACATCCGTAACTCAAGATCTTCTGAGCTACAATTACCACAAAGCAGTCCCAACCAACACAGATCTCACACCTGCTAAGCCAAAAACAGACACTAGCTCAGGGACAGTAGCATAGAAACTACGAATTGGGAACTACAAGCTCAACCAAATATGTCCTACCCTTCTAACACAATCAGAAGGCTCTAACCAAGAACAAGGTAGGATCTTTAACACTTACCCAACAAGCTACCTCAACGACAGACGAAATCCGATGCTTATGCTAACAGAATAGAGAAGGGTGATGTCTCGCAATCTCTCCAAGCTTGACACAAGCTTCCAAAAGCAGTACCAAACGAAGCGTCTTAGCAAGAGGAGTCCAGTGCTACCACTCTCACTTAAATCGAAGCTGCCTACCGCAGGCAATCGGAGAATATAAGGTTCGATGAACAGTAGCTAGGGTATTGCGATAGAGTTTGCTCACAGGAAATATTCGAAGTGTCGGGGCTGAATAATCAAGAACAAAGGCAAGGTTCTCTATATAAAGGTCAGATCTGCTCGAATCTGAAGAACCATCCTACCGACAACTTAAGTTTCAAAACTAGTTTCCCACTCAGATCTGAATCTCACATCATATCTGACTCTACGTCATAACAGATCTCGACTTAATCAAACGGCGTCGCACCGAGTCTATTGTCGCATCTGGACACGTCACCCGCTACTCAAACCTGAAATGCTAACCAGCATCACAACACTCAGATCCTATCAAAATCTGAAGATCAACGCCTCAAATCTGAATCTCGCTCGCTAAACGAAACGTTGTCGTTCCAACTAATCCAAATGACGTAGTTTAGCTACTCGTACAGAAACACGCTAGAGTACTCACATCTGCCCAGCGACAACAGATTTCATCACTACTGATGAACGCGATTACTCAGCGATGGCTAACACTCACATCTGGTCAGATTATATTGAAAATCTGAGTTGATCCAAGGCTGATCCAGGACTTATACAAACTCGATAGCTTTTCCAAGCATTCCACTCAAAGCTGGCTCATCCCAGATCTGCTCAAGCCCAAATCTGGTCTATGTTAAACCGATTAGTTAACTCAATCAATCTTATTAAACTTTCGGGTCTCACACAACATGAATAATGCGTGCATGCCCATGCAATAGAATGTAACTGTCAACGAATAGTATACACAACACAGCAGATCAGAAAGCAATAGCAATACAAAAGCAAACACAGCAGCTCACATAAAATTCATGCCAAACCCAACGCTGTAAAACAAGCTCACATTCGTACCTCAGTTCTGGGCTACAATTATCACAAACAAAGTCCCGAGCAACCAGATCTGAAACCTGTTAACCAATAACACAACGCAGCTCAGGGACAGTAACACAGAACTTACGAACTGGGAGCTACGAGCTCCACCAGCTCGGTCCTACTTATCTAGCTCTAAACAATGCACGAATTAGGAACTAACACTTACCCAATGAGCTACCTGAACGGCAGAATCAAATCTGCGCTTATGCTAACAGACTACACAGAGTAGCTTCCTTCTCGATCTCCTTCCAGCTAATCCCAAGCCTGCAAAAGAGGTATGAGAAGAATCGTCTTAACAAGAGGAGTCCAGCACTACCACTCTTGTGTCCGTCGGAGCTGTCTACCGCCGGAAATTGAAGAAGAAAAGCTATGGTGAACAGTAGCTAGGGTATCACGGCAGCGTAATGTTACGAGAATATTTCTAAGTGTTGGGAAACAATATCGCGAGACCAGAAAAAGTCTTCTAAAAGTAATACTTAAGTTCTCCAAATCTGATGAACGGTAGTCACCGACAAAACCTGCTCAAAGCTGCTCCCAACTCAGATCTGAGTAACACTCCAGATCTGGACCATACACTAAACAGATTTGGAACTCATCCAAACGACGTCACACAGAAGGTCCAACAGATCTCGCTACGTCGACCGATGTCCAACTTACCCAATAATACACATCATCTGGTACTCCTCAAATCTGAATCACTAAACGGCGTCGCATAGAGTTCACAGTGAAGTCATCCAAAATGACATCGCATCGGACCCAGATCCAAAAGACCAGATCTCACACACTTAACCTAGCCAGATCTGAAATCCACGGACCGCACCGGTCCATGCAACAAAGCCAACTAACACGACTCGTAGCTTGTCCCAACTCAAATGACGACGTATTGCTATTCACGCGTAAAACCAACTAGCAAACCCAGAATGGAGCGCGACTACCAGATCTGATTATAGAATCTGAATACAATTGACCCGCATCGACCAACGCTCAAGTCTGATTCGTACTCCGCATAATCTCTAAATTTCCAGAGCTGTTCTAAGAACAAATTCGGACCCGATAGCTTCACCAAGCATACCAGCTCAAATCTGGCTCATCCTAGATCTGTTCAAGCCAAATCTGGTTTATGCCAAACTCGATTAATTAACTCAATTAATCCAATAGACTTTCGGATCTCACAGTTGCGGCCGAAGCTATCGGAGATGTTTATTTATTTCTTTCTTCAAATTTTAAGTTGTTGTTGAGAAATGTTTTATTTGTTCCTGAATTAATAAAGAACATTATTTCTGTTTCTATGCTTGATAGTGATGGATATTCTTGTCATTTTGCCAATTCGATTTGCAATATTTACAAGAATGAATGATTAATTGGAATTGGGGAACGCGAAAACGGTCTATACACCTTAAAATTGAGAGAAGTTCTAAGTCACGATGTGGAAACACATAAAACAACAATAAAAAGGGAAAACGATAATCTGAACCCGGGACAACTTTGGCATGCTAGGCTAGGTCATATTTCCTTAAATAGTATGAACAAGTTGATTAGGAGCGAAATGTTTAATATGTCTTATATTAACTTCTTACCAACTTGTAAATCTTGTCTCAAAGGAAAAACGACAAAATTTCCCTTCATGGGCAAGCCTGAACGTGCTCAAGGTCTATTGTATTTGATCCATAATAATGTGTGTGGCCCACTTAGCATTGGTACTAAGTCCGATCACACCTACTTCATCACCTTTACCGATGATCACTCTAGGTCTGGGTACTTGTACTTAATGAAGCACAAGTCTGAATCCTTTGAAAAGTTCAAAGAATTCAAGGCTGAAATAGAAAATCAATTGGGAAAAAGTATTAAAACACTGTGATACGATCAAGGTGGAGAATACTTAAGTACCGAATTTCAAGACTATCTTAATGAGAATGGGATTCTCTCACAGTGGACCCCTCCAGCCACAACACAGCTCAACGGGGTAGCGGAGCATCGTAATCGAACCTTGATGACATGCGATCTATGTGAGCTTCACTGAACTTCCTGCTCGTTTTGGGGCTATGCGCTCAAAACGACGGTAATGTTGTTGAACAATGTCCATACCAAGACAGTGGATAAAACACCATATGAGATATGGATAGGCAAGCCACCCAAGTACTTACTTGAGGATTTGGGAATGTCCTGCTTACGTGATGCAGATAGTGGGAGATAAGCTGGATAACATATCCATCTTATGCTACTTCATTGGGTATCCAAAGAATTCTATTGGATACTGCTTCAACTCTCTCAATGAAACAAAAGTGTTTGTTTCTAGAAATGCCACCTTTCTGGAAAAGGAATTTCTACTTGATAGAAAAGACAAGATAGTAGAACTCGAAGAGGTTCGAGAACCAAGTGAAGTACCAAGTGAATCTCCCGCACCTCAAGGGCCAATCCTTGATATGGACACACCTAGGAGATCTGAAAGGGTTCCTAGGGCTCCTAAGAGATATGGTTTCCACCTTGAAAATGATCAAAGTGATAAAACTGTTGGATGTGATCCAAGAACCTTCAAGGAGGCAATTTCTGATGCTGATTCTAATTAGTGGCTTGAAGCAAAGCAATCTAAGATTGACTCAATGCATTCGAACCAAGTCTGGACTCTCGTGAATCCTCCCGAAGGAATAGTTCCTATGGGGTGTAAATGGATATACAAGAGAAAACTTGGGCCTAATGGTAAGGTACTGACCTACAAGGCGCGAGGTCGCGAAAGGTTATACTCAAAGACAAGGTGTTGACTATGATGAAACCTTTTCACCAGTCGCAATGTTCAAGTCAATTAGAATCCTACTAGCCATAGCCGCATGGTATGACTATGAGATATGGAAAATGGATGTGAAAACTGCATTCCTTAATGGAAAAATTAAGGAAGATTTCTATATGACGCAGCCTGAGGGTTTCAGGTCTGTAGGAATTGAGCATAAAGTATGCAAACTTTAGAGATCAATCTACGGTCTCAAGCAAGCATCGAGAAGTTGGAACCTGAGATTTAATGAAACAATTAAATAATTTGGTTTCATCAAGAATCCCGAGGAGCCATGTGTGTTTAAGAAGGTAGTTAAGAATGTTGTGACATTCCTTGTACTTTATGTTGATAACATTATACTCATTGGGAATGATGTAGGAATGCTGCAGTCAACTAAAGTATGGTTTTCTAGTAGATTCTCGATGAAGGACATGGGTGAAGCATCCTATATTCTAGGAATACAGATCTATAGAGATGGATCGAAAAGGATGCTCGGACTCACCCAAGCGACCTACATCGATACCATACTGTACTTTATGTTGATAACATTATACTCATTGGGAATGATGTAGGAATGCTGCAGTCAACTAAAGTATGGTTTTCTAGTAGATTCTCGATGAAGGACATGGGTGAAGCATCCTATATTCTAGGAATACAGATCTATAGAGATGGATCGAAAAGGATGCTCGGACTCACCCAAGCGACCTACATCGATACCATACTTAAGCGGTTATCTATGGAAGAGTCCAAGAGAGAACACCTACCTATGTGCCATGGGGTCACTCTATCTAAATCTATGTGTTTGAAGACTGATGAGGAGATAGATAGTATGACATGTGTGCCATATGCCTCGGCAATAGGTAGTATTATGTATGGTATGATCTCGACTAGATCGGATGTCGCATATGCTCTGAGTGTCACGAGCCACTACCAAGCCAACCCCGGCCAAATGCATTGGAAGGCCGTGAAATACATTCTTATGTACTTACGAAGGACTAAGAATATGTTCATGACCTATGGGGGTGGTGAACTAAAATTGGAAGGCTACACTTATTCTAGCTTCCAATGCGATGTGGACGATTCGAAGTCAACCTCTAGATTTGTATTCATGCTCAATGGTGGTGTTGTCTCTTGGAAGAGTTCCAATCAAGACACTATCGTGGATTCAACCACTGAGACTGAGTACATTGCAGCATCAGCTGCTGCTAAAGAGGCGGTTTGGATGAGGAATTTCATCCAAGAGTTGGGCGTAATTCCTGAAGGAGTTGGTCCAGTCCCGGTGTACTGTGACAACACGGGTGCCATTGCGCAAGCAAAGGAACCTAGGTCTCACCAAAGATCCAAACACATACTGAGGAATACCACATAATCCCGGATATTGTGGCTAGAGGTGACATAGCAGTCGAGAGAGTCGCCTCTGCAAAAAACATTGTTGATCCACTTACGAAGCCCTTGCCAGGACCATTGTTTGAGAAACATCACGAAGCAATGGGACTACGTCTCATGAGTAGTTGGCTTTAGGGCAAGTGAGAGATTGTTAGAGTAGGTGCCCAATTAGCCATCTTGTGGCATGTGGGTTCTTGTTGACTCTATGCAAAACGATCTTTATTTATGAAATTTTCATTCTTTTATGGCATTCTTTATCTTCATTATTATGATTACAATTGTTGGATAAAGACCTTGAATGCACTATAGTGTATGTTAGATGTCATAGTAGATTTGATGGCTATCATGAAACACATCTAATAGTCACTGTGTATTCTAAACCTATTCCTAATCGATTGGGCCGTCCAAAGAGGATAAGGACCTCCCAAGCTTGCGACTAGCATCTGCAATGCGAAGTACCACGTTTCATTGGTAGGGAACATAGTGATGTTCTGAGCATGCAGATGGATAGTGACCTGGTGATCTATCGAACTATCCTCGTTCGGACTTTCCAAGTGGTTACCATTTGTCGAGTGGATTAAGATTTGATGGCTATCATGAAACACATCTAATAGTCACTGTGTATTCTAAACCTATTCCTAATCGATTGGGCCGTCCAAAGAGGATAAGGACCTCCCAAGCTTGCGACTAGCATCTGCAATGCGAAGTACCACGTTTCATTGGTAGGGAACATAGTGATGTTCTGAGCATGCAGATGGATAGTGACCTGGTGATCTATCGAACTATCCTCGTTCGGACTTTCCAAGTGGTTACCATTTGTCGAGTGGATTAAGACCGAGGTCTTGGTTGTATAGATTAGTCCTTATTATTCGAAACGTCATTGAGACTCTACATGATAGGTGCCTCACTTTGACCCGTTTACCGACTCAGTTTGGGTCATCAAGTGGTGGGATTGGGTGAGGTCCCGATGCATGTAGGAGTCGCTGCTTCGTTGTCGATGATTCATCGCTCGCCCTTGTGCATGGATATCCTATGATATCTGGTTCATATAATGGTCAAATCTGGTTGGTTGAGCGCTCAAGAATTGCGTCGCAAGGAATTTTGGTATGCGAAGTTGAATATTCGAAGCGGGTGCTGAAGCGACATCGTTTGGAGGAAATCAGCTTTGAGGAGAGAAATCTGGTAGCGCTACGTGGAACGGCTTGGTTTGTAATTTTGTGTATACCAGTTCAGGGTTGTCCAGACCGGAAGGTAGTGCGACGTCATTTCGAGTTAACAGTAGACGCGGTTCAGTGCTTGTGTCAGATCTGGTCATCCGGATTTGGGTCGTGATGCGACGCCGTTTAGCAATACATGTTTATTAACTAGCTGGATGGTTGTGCGATGTCATTTAGATGAACCAGCTGAGATGTGAGATCTGGATGTGTGAGATCTGGTTGGTTGCGAGATCTGGATTGTGGTGCGACACCGTTTTGGGAAACAAAATCTGGTTGCAAGCTAGTCACTCTGAGCGTACTCATGTGCGACGTCGTTTGGTAATAGCATGCTGGTACAGCGTATGGTCCAGATCTGGAGTAGTTTTCAGATCTGAGTTGGTGCCAGCTGTGAGCTCTGTGTTGTCGGTGGCTACTGTTCATTAGATTTTGGATATTTAAGTTGTATATATAGAGGACTTTGACTATGGTCTAGCAATTATTTCCCAACACTTAGAATATTTTTCCCGTGAGTTTACTCTGTCGCGATACCCTAGTTACTGTTCATCGAACCTTATCTTCTTCGATTCCCGATGGTAGAAGGCGTAGCTTGGAGCAAGGTTGGTAGCGTTGAGTTCCCCTTGTTGAGACGCTTCCATTGCTACCAATTTCGAAGGCTTTGGTTAAGCTGGAAGAAGAACGCGAAGAAGCTGCAGTGCGTCGTTGTTCGTAGACTGACAGATTGGTTCTTCTGTCAGGTAGTTCTTTGAGTAAGTACTAGATCTTACCTTGTGCTTCGTTTAGAGCTAGTTGTTGTGCTAGAAAGGTAGAATAGAGCTGGGTTGAGCTGATGGCTCCCAATTCATGTTTCTGTGTGTAACGTACCTGAGCTGGTTGCTGTTGTTGGTGGCAGATTTGAGTTACTCGGGACTCTTGTTTTGGTAATTGTAGCTCAGAAACTGAAGGTACGGATTTGAGCTTGTTTTACAGCTTTGGGATAGGCATGGGTATGTATGTATGCTTGCTGGTATGTGGTGCAGTGTATGCTATGTGCTGCTGGTTGTTTACCGTTGCTCTGTGCTGGTTGTTGCAAGTTGTTGTAAATGCATACACGCATCTATCCTGTTGAGCTCATATCTGTTAGCCATTTGTTGTTGTTGCGCTAACCCGTATGTACCAGTTGCTGTGGTTGAGGACGAGCGGCAATGTTGGATCTGTTTCTACAGATCAGAATCTAAGTTTTGATTCACACAAAATCTGCAACTATTGTATTAACGCTCTACATGACATGCGCAGTTTGCTAAGACTGGAGTAGACGTGAAGATATCCAAACTGGAACAGTGAGTGGACGCCTGAGCTGGACTGGTCGAAGATATCTAGCTGGAACAGTGTTAGGACCGATTTAAAGACTTAGCAGCGCTGCTTTGAAAGATTAAAAATTTTGCGCTGCTATTTAAAGGAGGTGCAATACCTCTGGTTCTTGAACATTAAAACAGAGCACCGGAAACAGATCTGGTATGAAATAAAATCATACGGAAAACACCAGAACTGAATCCTAATATTTTAAAACAACTTTGCGCAAACAGATTTCTATAAAACCAGCATGTGAAATCTGTTTGCTATGTGCAAGTGTGATTTCTGTAATGCGTGCTAAATTAAATGCAAGTGCTGAATGAATAACAGAATACAATACACAATTGATTTGTTTATGGAAGTTCGGACTTCAATGTCCTACGTCTCCCCTTCTTCCTTCTCGGAAGGTTCCACTAGAAGATTTGATCTATACATCGTGTACAGACCCGATCCCGCAACCAGCAGCTGCGAGAACTCCTAGACTCTACCAACCCTCGGCTGTTCACTCAATCACTTGTTTAATGCCTCTGTGAGAAAGGCTACAAACACAGAATTTAACGTCGTCGTGCTTGGACGGGATCTGATTTGCATTTGGGTTTTGATTCACTCGCTAAGAAATTACGCACATCTCTCAAAATATGCGAGTGAATCTGTGTGTGTGAGATTTACAGTGTAAGCACAACTCTCGTAGAAATTAAATCTCACACACTAGGGAAATGCTCTAAGAAACCTAATTAGAACTCAGCAGTCGACGCTCGTAGTAAGCTCCTCTCTAATGGTGGTCGACTGCTTCGTACTTCTATTTTTCTTCCCTCTGTTTGTGCACTGTGTAACCAACATCTACTTCAACATCTTCGTGTATAAAGCTTCTCTCCAAATATGGCCGTTAGACAGTAGATTCAAATCCCTTCTGCGCTTGTCAAGGCCAATTTGTCTTCTTTCCAAATGTGTGCAACCATCCTCTGTATATTGTACTATTTCCCAGAATAGTACAAATCTTATTCCCTTGATTTAAGGCATTTTGCACGACTCAATCTCAGCCATTGATTCTTTCCATCTTGAGCGTTGATTGCGCCCTAACAGTTGAAAGCTTGCAACAGCTGAATGTGTCTCCTGTTTATCGCTACGGCTGATATACTGTGAAGAGTTAAACGACGTCGCTCCATCTCTTGCGCTTCTTTTGTCAACTGCTGAAATTGCTTTTGCTCAACTGCTGATTGTGATTACATCAGCATACATCACTGCTGATGTCATCATTACTGTTCGAACTTCATCAGCAACCTCTCTTCTTTGTATTTTGCATCAACAGATATGATAACGTCACTGTGACGTCCCAATCCTCATGGGGTCACGAATGAATAATAAAAAGAAAAGAAGGGCTGAATGGAAGATGTCATAAGTTGTATCCCTTATGACTAAAATAAAAATTCGAAACGCAAACAACAAAATGGCGCCAAGTACTGAGACAGCTGAAACAATTTCTCATTATCAGATGTCAAAAATGCAAAGTGCGATAATAAAACCTCTGAAATTCTATATGAATTTACTATTGTTGTATTGGATCTAATACAGACTTAAAAAAAGATCAAAACAACAACCACTGCTACGGAAACATCGGCCTTAGATAAATACAATCACCACAGCTGGTTCAACTACTGCCTCCCGCCTGCCCCAGCTCTGCTCCACCTGCACCATTTTAAAGCTAATGAGCCTAGGGGCTCAGCAAGTAAAATATGAGGATAACAAAATCACTTAATGCAGGCAGATATCTGAAACATATCATAACTTAGCATAACAGTTTAAAAAGGAAGTCATTCATCAGCTTCATAAACTTTCTTTCATTAAACTTGGAAATGGGGAAGACGACCCAGATCCCATTCTTATTTTCTTATGATTTATGGCTCGGAAATTCTACATTAGGTCCGTGTGCACCTGATCAAGTGTCTACTGATATCAGCCTTAGCGTATAACTCGTGGTGAAGGGGAAACTGATATCTAAACAGCTGCTCACCCTTCCATGGTGACCGTCTGTTATCTTCCCCATAAATCCTTAAATTGAAACATTCTTCTTTTAAACTCATAGCTGCTTGAAATCAGATTTTGAAATTAATGTTCGGGTTCACAGTGCTTCCGAAATTCTTTCTTTAAAATTTCTTTAAAAATTCTTTAAAACATTTACTGAGTATCGGGTTCGCCCACTGAACTTATCGCTGGAATACAAACAGACGCGACGAAGTGGAACTATACTGGGAAACAAGCCAGATCTTTACCATTCACCGTTATCGCTAAAAGGAATCAGCTGTTGGTAAAGGAAACAATATCGTTATCGTAAAACAGCTGCAAGGATACTAACAGTGAAACAGACGTGACTTTGGAACAGTAGTGTTACCGGGTGACTGCTGACACTATAGGAATAGTACTTTAGAAGTGAACAGTTGTTGGTCAACTCAGCTGTCGACGCAACGGGAAAGAACAAATTCAGCTGTAAGGATGTTTGCTAACAGGACTAAACAGACGTCATCGAAAGTGACAGTTGAACAATCAGCTATTGGTATATATGAATCAGTCACAAGACACTGGAACCAGTCGCAAGACAAATGAAATACGCTAACTTTAAAACCAGTCGCAGTGAACAGTGCACTGCTGGATTCTAACAAAGAAGGGTACCTGCTGGTTTCTAACGGAGAAGGGTACCTGCTGGTTTCTCACAAAGAAGGGTACCTGCTGGTTTCTCACAAAGAAGGGTACCTTCTGGTTTCTAACGGAGAAGGGTACCTGCTGGTTTCTCACAAAGAAAGCACCTGCTGGTTTCTAACAAAGAAAGCACCTGCTGGTTTCTAACAAAGAAAGCACCTGCTGGTTTCTAACAAAGAAAGCACCTGCTGGTTTCTAACAAAGAAAGCACCTGCTGGTTTCTAACAAAGAAAGCACCTGCTGGTTTCTAACAAAGAAAGCACCTGCTGGTTTCTAACAAAGAAAGCACCTGCTGGTTTCTAACAAAGAAAGCACCTGCTGGTTTCTAACAAAGAAAGCACCTGCTGGTTTCTAACAAAGAAAGCACCTGCTGGTTTCTAACAAAGAAAGCACCTGCTGGTTTCTAACAAAGAAAGCACCTGCTGGTTTCTAACAAAGAAAGCACCTGCTGGTTTCTAACAAAGAAAGCACCTGCTGGTTTCTAACAAAGAAAGCACCTGCTGGTTTCTAACAAAGAAAGCACCTGCTGGTTTCTAACAAAGAAAGCACCTGCTGGTTTCTAACAAAGAAAGCACCTGCTGGTTTCTAACAAAGAAAGCACCTGCTGGTTTCTAACAAAGAAAGCACCTGCTGGTTTCTAACAAAGAAAGCACCTGCTGGTTTCTAACAAAGAAAGCACCTGCTGGTTTCTAACAAAGAAAGCACCTGCTGGTTTCTAACAAAGAAAGCACCTGCTGGTTTC
>KV014379.1:49440-64384 GCA_001598015.1 Dorcoceras hygrometricum | reverse complement strand
ACGAAATATGCAGGCGTAATACATGTATCAACGTAGTTTGAAAATAAGGCATATAACATCATAACATTCTGTTTTGGGAATAAAATTCAAATCCCAGCGTTAACATTTTCGTTAGATTTATGGCTCAGAAGCTCTACTTAGGTCCGTGTGCACCTGATCAAGTGTCTACTGATATCAGCCTTAGCGTATAACTCGTGGTGAAGGGGAAACTGATATCTACACAGCTGCTCACCCTTCCATGGTGACCGTCTGTTATCTTCGCCATAAATCCTTAAATTGAAACATTATTATTTTAAACTCATAGCTGGTTGAAATCAGATTTTGAAATCAACGTTCGGGTTCACAGTGCTTCCGAAATTCTTTCTTTAAAATTTCTTTAAAACTTCTTTAAAACATTTACTGAGTATCGGGTTTGCCCAGTGAACTTATCGTTGGAATACAAACAGACGCGACGAAGTGGAACTATACTGGGAAACAAACCAGATCTTTACCGTTCACCGTTATCGCTAAAAGGAATCAGCTGTTGGTAAAGGAAACAATATCGTTATCGTAAAACAGCTGCAAGGATACTAACAGTGAAACAGACGTGACTTTGGAACAGTAGTGTTACCGGGTGACTGCTGACACTATAGGAATAGTACTTTAGAAGTGAACAGTTGTTGGTCAACTCAGCTGTCGACGCAACGGGAATGAACAAATTCAGCTGTAAGGATGTTTGCTAACAGGACTAAATAGACGTCATCGAAAGTGATAGTTGAACAATCAGCTATTGGTATATATGAATCAGTCACAAGAAACTGGAACCAGTCGCAAGAAAAATGAAATACGCTAACTTTAAAACCAGTCGCAGTGAACAGTGTACTGCTGGATTCTAACAAAGAAGGGTACCTGCTGGTTTCTAACGGAGAAGGGTACCTGCTGGTTTCTCCAAAGAAAGCACCTGCTGGTTTCTAACAAAGAAAGCACCTGCTGGTTTCTAACAAAGAAAGCACCTGCTGGTTTCTAACAAAGAAAGCACCTGCTGGTTTCTAACAAAGAAAGCACCTGCTGGTTTCTAACAAAGAAAGCACCTGCTGGTTTCTAACAAAGAAAGCACCTGCTGGTTTCTAACAAAGAAAGCACCTGCTGGTTTCTAACAAAGAAAGCACCTGCTGGTTTCTAACAAAGAAAGCACCTGCTGGTTTCTAACAAAGAAAGCACCTGCTGGTTTCTAACAAAGAAAGCACCTGCTGGTTTCTAACAAAGAAAGCACCTGCTGGTTTCTAACAAAGAAAGCACCTGCTGGTTTCTAACAAAGAAAGCACCTGCTGGTTTCTAACAAAGAAAGCACCTGCTGGTTTCTAACAAAGAAAGCACCTGCTGGTTTCTAACAAAGAAAGCACCTGCTGGTTTCTAACAAAGAAAGCACCTGCTGGTTTCTAACAAAGAAAGCACCTGCTGGTTTCTAACAAAGAAAGCACCTGCTGGTTTCTAACAAAGAAAGCACCTGCTGGTTTCTAACAAAGAAAGCACCTGCTGGTTTCTAACAAAGAAAGCACCTGCTGGTTTCTAACAAAGAAAGCACCTGCTGGTTTCTAACAAAGAAAGCACCTGCTGGTTTCTAACAAAGAAAGCACCTGCTGGTTTCTAACAAAGAAAGCACCTGCTGGTTTCTAACAAAGAAAGCACCTGCTGGTTTCTAACAAAGAAAGCACCTGCTGGTTTCTAACAAAGAAAGCACCTGCTGGTTTCTAACAAAGAAAGCACCTGCTGGTTTCTAACAAAGAAAGCACCTGCTGGTTTCTAACAAAGAAAGCACCTGCTGGTTTCTAACAAAGAAAGCACCTGCTGGTTTCTAACAAAGAAAGCACCTGCTGGTTTCTAACAAAGAAAGCACCTGCTGGTTTCTAACAAAGAAAGCACCTGCTGGTTTCTAACAAAGAAAGCACCTGCTGGTTTCTAACAAAGAAAGCACTCTCAACAGGAGTTCTCCACAAGCACCACCACGAGCACCTTGAAGTTTTTAGAGAAAAAGAGGGAAATTTCTGGACAACAATGAAACTTTCTTGCTTACAAAAACAATCATATACGAGATATGATTGTAGTAGGTATTAACGCTCGATTAGGCATGGGATCCTACCAAACCATGTCCTTTTTCAAAAGAATTTGTCAAATACTCCTTACCACTGTTTTGCATTTGAAAACTTTACCAAAAATTTCCTTTTTTTAAAAAAAGGAACTATTTTTGTCCAGCCGATGGCATTTCAAACCAAAAGCTGAAATATGCTCGTGTTTGTGCTCGGGCGACAGCTGCCTGGTAACCGTCCGCGTCATGCCTCAAAACAACAACTGAAAATCAACTTTTTAAAACAATTAAAATTAACTTAAGGCTGAAACTCCAATATCAAATAGACCCTTAAAATAGAAAATGCTCAAATATGTGTTCCTATGGATTTTTGGGGCGTTACAGTCACGGTTGCTGATTTACTTCTTATTGCAACAGCTGATTGCTTCAACTACTGATCACTGTAGCTTCCTGCTGAATGTACTGTAGCTCACTGCTGATTGTGATGACGTAACTGCTGACGTCATCATCGCTGATTTCAGATAGTTGTCTGCTGATATTGCTGACGTCATCTTTGCTGCTCATAACTTCCTCCAGTAGATAAGCTGACGTCATCAATGCTGATACCAGCTCTTCTTAATAATAGAAATGCTGACGTCATAGTTGCTGATTCTCGATTTCTTCCAATCAGCAATGCTGACATCATCATTGCTGATCACAGCTTTCTCCAATAGAAATGCTGACGTCATCTTTGCTGAAACTAGATCTTCTTTACTTCTTAACAACCTCGTCAACAGTGACTCTTCGCACGGTATCTGTTGACAGCAATTTCAACAGTAACCTTCTCTTTCAACAATTCAGCAACTGATAGAACTCCGCGTAAGCGAAGCTGTCCACGTAGGATGCCACGTAAGGATTGTTGTCCACGTAAGCAAAGCTGATAAACTTCTTTTGTTCATCAGCAACGCTGATGTCATGGTTGCTGAATTCTGCTTCTTCAATCAGCAATGCTGATGTCATGGTTGCTGAATTCTGCTTCTTCAACAATTCAGCAACTTTCAACTCCTCTTTGCGTACACGATTTCAACAGTTCTCTTTCAGATTCTTACTGTTCATATCTCTTCCATATTCTTTTCTTCTTACATAATTTCTGCACATTCCCGATATTTAAAACAAAAACTCTCCCTACACTGTTACAACAAAAACAACGTAACAGCATGAGTTTTAAAATTTGAAAAACAAAACCAGCTTTGGGAAGAACCGAATGCAAAAGCTATATGATTTTGAAAACTGGAGCTGATACATAACTCAAATTTATCAAAGACAGTGACGCACTCTCCCTGTCTTTTATAACATGAGCTCAAAACATTTTAAAAACAAAATTTTGGCACCAGCTGAAATCCGCATAACAGAACATTTGAAAACTTATCACAGCATACAAAAATGTTTCAAATGAACAAGTGCTACTGAGTTACTTATATATATGAAGAACCAGTACAGATAAAAGCTCAGATTTTTCCTTCTTCTATCTCGTCCCATGTGCTTGTCACCGAGCCTCGCTCCAAGTGATCTTACAGCACAACGTAAATAGAAGCTTGGCATCCGCACGGGACTCGTGCATCCCGTGACAGTTCATCAAGCGAAAAACCGGTTCTATATTAAAACAACATCTTTCCTTCATAAAATAAGCTTCTCAAAAACAGTTAAAAATATTTTAAAAACATAGCACATGCGTTTTAAAATAAGTGCTCGTTCAAGAACAACCTGCTCTGATACAACTTGTTAGGACCGATTTACAGACTTAGCAGCGCTGCTTTGAAAGATTAAAAATTTTGCGCTGCTATTTAAAGGAGGTGCAATACCTCTGGTTCTTGAACATTAAAACAGATCACCGGAAACAGATCTGGTATGAAATAAAATCATGCGGAAAACACCAGAACTGAATCCTAATATTTTAAAAAAACTTTGCGCAAACAGATTTCTGTAAAACCAGCATGTGAAATCTGTTTGCTATGTGCAAGTGTGATTTCTGTAATGCGTGCTAAATTAAATGCAAGTGCTGAATGAATAACAGAATACAATAGACAATCGATTGTTTATGGAAGTTCGGACTTCAATGTCCTACGTCTCCACTTCTTCCTTCTCGGAAGGTTCCACTAGAAGATTTGATCTATACATCGTGTACAGACCCGATCCCACAACCAGCAGCTGCGAGAACTCCTAGACTCTACTAGCCCTTGGCTGTTCACTCAATCACTTGTTTAATGCCTCTGTGAGAAAGGCTACAAACACAGAGTTTAACGTCGTCGTGCTTGGACGGGATCTGATTTGCATTTGGGTTTTGATTCACTCGCTAAGTAATTACGCACATCTCTCAAAATATGCGAGTGAATCTGTGTGTGAGATTTACAGTGTAAGCACAACTCTCGTAGAAATTAAATCTCACACACTAGGGAAATGCTCTACAAAAGCTAATTATAACTCAGCAGTCGACGCTCGTAGTAAGCTCCTCTCTAATGGTGGTCGACTGCTTCGTACTTCTATTTTTCTTCCCTCTGTTTGTGCACTGTGTAACCAACATCTACTTCAACATCTTCGTATATAAAGCTTCTCTCCAAATATGGCCGTTAGACAGTAGATTCAAATCCCTTCTGCGCTTGTCAAGGCCAATTTGTCTTCTTTCCAAATGTGTGCAACCATCCTCTGTATATTGTACTATTTTCCAGAATAGTATAAATCTTGTTCCCTTGATTTAAGGCATTTTGCACGACTCAATCTCAGCCATTGATTCTTTCCATCTTGAGCGTTGATTGCGCCCTAACAGTTGAAAGCTTGCAACAGCTGAATGCGTCTCCTGTTTAGCGCTACGGCTGATATACTGTGAAGAGTTAAACGACGTCGCTCCATCTCTTGCGCTTCTTTTGTCAACTGCTGAAATTGCTTTTTCTCAACTGCTGATTGTGATGACATCACTGCTGATGTCATCATTACTGTTCGAACTTCATCAGCAACCTCTCTTCTTTGTATTTTGCATCAACAGATATGATAACGTCACGGTTGCTAATTTACTTCTTATTGCAATAGCTGATTGCTTCAACTATTGATCACTGTAGCTTCCTGCTGAATGTACTGTAGCTCACTGCTGATTGTGATGACATCACTGCTGACGTCATCATCGCTGATTTCAGATAGTTGTCTGCTGATATTGCTGACGACATCTTTGCTGCTCATAACTTCCTCCAGTAGATAAGCTGACGTCATCAATGCTGATACCAGCTCTTCTTAACAATAGAAATGCTGACGTCATAGTTGCTGATTCTCGATTTCTTCCAATCAGCAATGCTGACGTCATCATTGCTGATCACAGCTTTCTCCAATAGAAATGCTGACGTCATATTTGCTGAAACTAGATCTTCTTTACTTCTTAACAACCTCGTCAACAGTGACTCTTCGCACGGTATCTGTTGACAGCAACTTCAACAGTAACCTGCTCTTTCAACAATTCAGCAACTGATAGAACTCCGCGTAAGCGAAGCTGTCCATGCAGGATTCCACGTAAGGATTGATGTCCACGTAAGAAAAGCTGGTAAACTTCTTTTCTTCATCAGCAACGCTGATGTCATGGTTGCTGAATTCTGCTTCTTCAATCAGCAATGTTGATGTCATGGTTGCTGAATTCTGCTTCTTCAACAATTCAGCAACTTTCAACTCCTCTTTCGCGTACACGATTTCAACAGTTCTCTTTCAGATTCTTACTGTTCATATCTCTTCCATATTCTTTTCTTCTTACATAATTTCTGCACACTACGTAAATCAATTAGAAACACAATAATAGGTTTTGTGTAATTCAAAACACAGATCTGGATCTGTTATCCAGATCCAACAAACAGTAAGGGGACGCCCAAGCTAGTACAGTAGTTTAATTCTAGAAGTGCAGGAAACACCAAGCGGGTTCATCGGCTTGGAGTAGGAGCAGCACGAAGATCAAGCGCAAATAAGAAGAGTAGTTCAAGCGCATAATCAAGCAGAGTTCAAGTGCAGTGAATGAATCGAGCTGGTACAGAGATAGAAGCGAGCTGGATGAAGAGAAATGTAGCAGCTCAGCAGAAGAGCATCTTAGTTGAGAAGCGACCAGCTCAGTGGACAGACCAGCTCATAGCAAAGAAGAAACAGAGGCAAGCTGCTTAAGGTCAAACCAGCTCAGCAAGCAGAGTAGATGTCAAGAGCAGAATTAGACAAAATGACAAGCTAAGAAATTTGAACACAAGACATTACGAAGAGTGCATATTAGAGTTCAAATTGATTTGTTGTGTTGTCCACATCAGGTATAGATCTGTACAGTGCGTACATGCTAAAAGTCTACAAAGCCTGCAGAAGCATTAAATATAAAGGACACAAGATACAACTATGTCAGAACTTCTCAGAAGCCTTTTACAACGGCTATATTCTTTGTGTCCAACGTATTAAATCTTCACAGAGGCTATGTATATGATGAGTAGCAGAAGAGGTAAAAAGAGAGGGTGTAGGTGTTGGGGAACCGTGGCGGATCCCCAACACCTACCGGCGAGGCAGCGGAAGAACAAAAATTGGGCCGGGAGACGATCATTACAATTCAAAAACAATCATGCTATGACCATTCATAGGGTGTTTTTTTGATTACCTTGCTGGCAACTCGTGCCTGGCTCCGACCAGTTTCGCGAGGAAACAGGCACTTCACGGTAGGCGGCGGTAGATTACGTCAATCACGTCCACGACCGGAAGGGAGACTCCTTCGTCAGCCTGCACTAGAAGGCCTGACGAGATCGGCGTGGACGGATTCTCCTCGTCAATTTGGCCGGAACAAATTCCGGCGAAGCGAGGCGGCGACGGCGGTGCAAGGCGGCGGCGGCGGCTTTTGAAAAGAGGAGGGAGGTGGCCACTTAGAGCTAGGGTTAGTAATAGACTTGGACCGGCCCAACGGGCCCGGGTCCAACGGATGAACATTCGGTTCATCCCTATCACCGTGACTTCGTCGTAACTCCGATCGCCGATCAGATCGGACCGATCGACTCAGTTTCCAAAACTGAATACTATGATCTGAAAAACCATTTTTCAGAACCCCAGTGCAAAATGACCGTTTTGCCCCTCCACAGCGGGAAATCACGATTTGACCCCTGTTAACTTTTAGGAAGTCGCACTCCCCAAAATTCTCTTCTCATGCTCAACACATTGAGCTCAGTATCCATGCGGGAATCTCGAATCCAGTACTTGTGTGACCCTCAATGGTTCAGGTATACAGCTAGCCGTGGGCCCACAACCATTGTGGCTCCGGAATCACAATTCCGAACTTGCCCATCGGATCATGGTAAGAGCGTCTAGCAACATCGCCCCATGATCGAATAGTGACATCGCGAGTGTAACTAGGTAAACACATTTACCTAAAACACTTCTAGTACTCTGGCCAGAGATTTATACACTATTAGGATATCCACGCATGTCTGCGAGCGGTGAATCCTCGACAACGATGCATCGACTCCTACATGCATCGGGGTCTCACCCATTCCTGCCGCCTAATGACCCCAAGTGAGTCGGAAAACGGGTCAAAGTGAGACGCCTATCATGTAGAGTCTCAATGACGTTTCGAGTCGTGAGGACTAATCAGTACAACCAAGACCTCGGACTTATCCACTTGACAAATGGTAACCATTTGGAAAGTCCGAACGAGGGTAGTTTGATAGATCACCAGGTCACTATCTATCTGCATGCACAGAACATCACAATGTTCCCTACCAATGAAACATGGTACTTCGCATCGTAGATACTAGTCTCAAGCTCGGGCGGCCTTATCCTCATTTTGACGGCCCAATCGACTAGGAACTTGTTCAGAATGCACAGTGACTATTAGATGTGTTTCATGATAGCCGTCATACCCACTATCACATCTAACAAACACTATAGTGCATTCTAGGTCTTTACTCAACGCAATTGTTAATCATTATACAACACAATGAAAGTAAAGAATGCCATATAAATAAATGCGAATATCATATATAAAGATCGTTTCATACAAGAGTCTATGAACCCACACGCCACAAGTTGGCTAGTTGGGCATCTACTCTAACAATCTCCCACTTGCCCTAAAGCCAACTACTCATCAGACGCAGTCCCATCGTTTCGCGATGTTTTTCAAACAACGGTCCTGGCAATGGCTTCGTAAGTGGATCAGCAACGTTATCCGCAGAGGCGACTCTCTCAACTGCTATGTCACCCCTAGCCACAATATCCCAGATTATGTGGTATTTCCTCAGTATATGTTTGGATCTTTGGTGAGACCTAGGCTCCTTTGCTTGCGCAACGGCACCCATGTTGTCGCAGTACACCGGGACTGGACCAACACCTTTAGGAATGACGCCCAACTCTTGGACGAAATTCCTTATCCAAACCGCCTCCTTAGCAGCAGCTGATGCTGCGATATACTCAGCCTCAGTGGTTGAATCCGCGATGGTGTCTTGCTTGGAACTCTTCCAAGAGACAGCACCACCATTGAGCATGAATACAAATCCAGAGGTTGACTTCAAATCGTCCACATCACACTAAAAGCTAGAATCAGTGTAGCCTTCCAGTTTCAGTTCACCACCCCCATAGACCATGAACATATTCTTGGTCCTTCGCAAGTACTTAAGAATATCCTTCACAGCCTTCCAATGTAATTGGCCGGGGTTGGCCTGGTAGCGGCTCGTCAGAGCATATGCGACATCCGGTCTAGTCGAGATCATGCCATACATAATACTACCTATTGCCGAGGCATATGGCACACGTGTCATACTCTCTATCTCCTCATCAGTCTTCTGACACATAGACTTAGATAGAGTGACCCCGTGGCACATAGGTAGGTGTCCTCTCTTGGACTCTTCCATAGAGAACCTCTTAAGTATGGTATCGATGTAGGTAGCTTGGGTGAGTCCGAGCATCCGTTTAGATCCATCCCGATAGATCTTTATTCTAAGAATGTAGGATGCTTCACCCATGTCCTTCATCGAAAATCTACTAGACAACCATACTTTAGTTGACTGCAGCATTCCTACATCATTCCCAATGAGTAGAATGTCATCAACATAAAGCACGAGGAATGTCACAGCGCTTTTAACTACCTTCTTGTATACATATGGCTCCTCGGGATTCTTGATTAAACCAAATTCCTTAATTGTTTCATCGAATCTTAGGTTCCAACTCCTCGATGCTTGTTTGAGACCGTAGATCGATCTCTGAAGCTTGCATACCTTATGCTCGCTTCCAACAGATGTGAAACCCTCAAGCTGCGTCATATAGATCTCTTTCTTAATGTTTCCATTAAGGAACGTAGTTATCACATCCATTTGCCATATCTCATAGTCGTACCATGCGGCTATGGCTAATAAGATTCTAATTGACTTGAACATTGCGACTAGCGAGAAGGTTTCATCATAGTCAACACCTTGCCTTTGAGTATAACCTTTCGCGACCAGTCGTACCTTGTAGGTCATTACCTTACCATCAGGCCCAAGTTTCCTCTTGTATACCCATTTGCACCCAATAGGAACAATTCCTTCGGGAGGATTAACAAGAGTCCAAACTTGGTTAGCATGCATTGAGTCAAACTCAGACTGCATTGCTTCAAGCCACAAATTAGAATCAGCATCGGAAATTTCCTCCTTGAAAGTTCTTGGATCAGATCCAAAAACTTGATCACTTTGATCATCTTCAAGGAGAAAACCATATCTCTCAGGAGCCCTAGGGACCCTTTCGGATCTCCTAGGTGCGACCATTTCTGGTACCGGCTCTGGAGGTGCGGGAGACTCACCTGGTACTTCGATTGGATCTCGAACCTCTTAGAGTTCTACTATTTTGCCCTTTTTATCAAGTAGAAATTCCCTTTCCGTAAAGGTGGCATTCCTAGAAACAAACACTTTTGTTTCGCTCGGATAGTAGAAGTAGTATCCAATGGAATTCTTTGGATACCCAATGAAGTATCATAAGACGGATCTCGTATCCAGCTTATCTCCCACTGTCTGCTTTACGTAAGCAGGACATCCCCAAATCCTCATGTATGAGTACTTGGGTGGTTTGCCCATCCATATCTCATATGGAGTCTTATCCACTGTCTTGGTGTGGACATTGTTCAACAACATTACCGCCGTTTCGAGCGCATAGCCCCAAAACGAGGTAGGAAGTTCAGTGAAGCTCATCATAGATCGAACCATGTCCAACAAGGTCCGATTACGACGCTCAGATACACCATTGAGCTGTAGTCTGGCCGGAGGGGTCCACTGTGCGAGAATCTCATTCTCTTTCAGATAGTCTTGAAACTCAGTACTTAAGTATTCACCACCTCGATCAGATCGAAGTGCTTTAATACTTTTGCCCAATTGATTTTCTACTTCAGCCTTGAATTCCTAGAAACAAACACTTTTGTTTCGCTGGGATAGTAGAAGTAGTATCCAATGGAATTCTTTGGATACCCAATGAAGTAGCATAAGCCGGATCTCGTATCCAGCTTATCTCCCACTGTCTGCTTTACGTAAGCAGGACATCCCCAAATCCTCATGTATGAGTACTTGGGTGGTTTGCCCATCCATATCTCATATGGAGTCTTATCCACTGTCTTGGTGTGGACATTGTTCAACAACATTACCGCCGTTTCGAGCGCATAGCCCCAAAACGAGGTAGGAAGTTCAGTGAAGCTCATCATAGATCGAACCATGTCCAACAAGGTCCGATTGCGACGCTCCGCTACACCATTGAGCTGTGGTGTGGCCGGAGGGGTCCACTGTGTGAGAATCCCATTCTCTTTCAGATAGTCTTGAAATTCAGCACTCAAGTATTCGCCACCTAGATCAGATCGAAGTGCTTTAATACTTTTTCCTAATTGGTTTTCTACTTCAGCCTTGAATTATTTGAACCTTTCAAAGGATTCAGACTTGTGCTTCATCAAGTACAAGTACCCATACCTAGAGTAATCGTCGGTAAAGGTGATGAAGTATGTGTGACCATATTTAGTACCAATACTAAACGGGCCGCACACATCAGTATGGATCAAATCCAATAGGCCTTGGCACGCTCACCCTTGCCCTTGAAGGGTTTCTTAGTCATCTTTCCCTTAAGACAAGACTCACAAGTCGGTAGGGAGTTAATGTCTGACAGATCAAACATGTTACTCCTAGCTAACTTGTTCATCCTATTTAGAGAAATATGACCTAGCCTAGCGTGCCAAAGTTGTGCTGGGTTCAAGTTATCGTGTTTCCGTTTAATCATTGTTGTATGTGCTTCGACATCGCGAGTTGGAACGTCTTTTAATTTTAAGGTGTATAAATCGTTTTCGCGTTCCCCAATTCCAATTAAACATTCATTCTTGTAAATATTCCAAATCGAATTAGCAAAAATACAAGAATATCCATCACTATCAAGCATAGAAATAGAAATAATGTTCTTTATTAATTCGGGAACAAATAAAACGTTTCTCAACAACAACTTAAAATCAGAAGACAGAAATAAATAAACATCTCCTATAGCTACTGCAGCAATTCTTGCTCCATTGCCAAGCCTCAAGTGAGTCTCACCCTCTCTAAGACGTCGGCTTCTTGTCATCACCTGCAAATCATTGCAGATATGAGATCCACATCCGGTATCAAGTACCCAAGAAGTCGAATTAAGAGACATATTTATTTTAATATAGAACATACCTTTCGCAGTTTGCAACTGCTCGAGGTACTCCTTGCAGTTCCTCCTCCAATGCCCAGGCTTGTGGCAGTGGTGGCAAACATCCTCAGGCTTGTTCAGCTTGGAAGCCTTTGCCTTTGGCTTCTTGGCGGACTTTTCCTCCTTCGCAAGAGCAGAACGCTTCTTGCTCTTGCGTCTGGGCCCCTTCTTCGCAGAAGAGCCCATAAGGAGGACGGGTTTGTCCTTCTTTATGGTTCCTTCAAACACTACAAGCATGTTAACCACCTCTTCAAGGGTGGCTGCCAGCTTGTTCATGTTGAAGTTGACCACAAAAAGGTCGAATGCAGTAGGGAGGGAGAGGAGAAGCAAATCCATAGACAGTTCATGTGGAAGCTAGAGCTCGAGGCCCACCAAATTTTCAATGAGCCCAATCATACGGACCCCATGCTCGCGGACCGAAGTCGCCTTGCGCATACGGCCCGTCATAAGCTCCTTGGCTATGGTGAACCTCTCGGCCCTAGAGTTTTCTCCATACAGCTCCTTGAGGTGATGGTGTATGTCAGCAGCATACCCGATCTCCTTGAATCGTTGCTGCAGTTCTTTGGACATAGAAGCCAACATGTAGCACCGTACCTTGAGCTCATGGTCCCACCATGTCTCCATTTTTGTCAGCTCCTCAGGACTGACACCAGTAGGGGGCCCCCTTTGGAGGGCTATTCTCTAGCGTGTAGAGAAGCTTCTCCGAAGCCAACACTATCTTGAGGTTGTGCAACCAATCCAAGTAGTTAGCGCCAGTCAGTTTGTTGCTATCCAGTATAGCAGCTAGTGGGTTTTTCATCAAAGACATTTTTAATAGCAGTAAATACTGAAGGGAAAACAGACATGCATTACTGACTATTTATAAAATACACTAAGACATCAAATATGGTCATTTAACTTTATGAATTACCCTTCCAATATTTTAAAGATTTCACCATCCTATAATGAAATCAAGAAAGCGAGTTTCATTAGTGGATGCACAGAATACAATCGAGAAATCATGGTCCCAAATAATATCATCAACCATGATCCCCAACAGGTAGAGCCCAATTGCATCAAATGCAATCCCCATGCATTTACCTCACGTCCAGTATGAGTCCGATAATATGACACCGATTATCATCACCTGTCAAGATGACCCATCAATGTCGAGTTGTAATGGACGTTCTTAGTTTATCGAATAAACTTTTATCTTGATATAAGTTTTAAATCATATTTAAAACGAGGGATTTTATTTTGAAAAATTTGGACTCATGCAAATATTTTAAATCAAATTTAAAACATGCGGATTCAACTAACTATATATCACATATATAATAACATTGGGATGATCGATCGCGAGATCTATGCGGTCCGTGGTTGCCAGCCACGGACCTGGGTCCAATCCTAGGGGTAATGCAACATGCAATGTAATCCTATTACAATGCTTCCGGTTTTACAGATCTTCGGTCTTCAATATCCTTGATCGTCATTGTCCACCGTCTTCGGATGTCCTCCCACTAAATCTAGTAATTTTACATTTAAATTTACCATGACATATAAGGGATACATTTATCAAGGGGTGGGAACGGGCCACAAACAGGCCCACTTAAATGATAATCAAAATATTTACAAACCGAAATCACAAAAACCTATCGCATACACCTAACAAATTGGGCACGGCTCTCGATCATCCCAATCATGCAATTAATATAATTAAAATGCATAAATTTAAATAATCCAATTATTTATCCACAAAATCATATTTTAATTATAAAATCGCATTTTATTATAAAATCACATTTTATAATAAAATCTTATTTTTGTCGATAAAATCAAATTTTAATCAACAAAATCATATTTCATTATAAAATCATATTTTATAATTAAAATCATATTTTGCTAATTTTAATTGCATCATATTTGGGCCAAAACAATTTTGGGCCCAAAAATCTCAAAATTTCAAAATCGACCAAAATGGGCCCGATATCGAATATTGGCCCGAAAACTTCACGGGCTACCCGGGACAGGCCCGAACTAAACCCTAGAAGAAATCAGCCGTCACGACATCGCCGGAGACTCGTCGGAAGGCGGCAGTGCGGCGGCGGCCGCCGCCACCATGTTGCGCGCGGCGCAAGGCCGCGCGACGCACATAGCGTCCAGCAGCCTCCTCACGCAAGCCTTCCTCAAGCAGCGCACCACCGTGCGTCGAACAGCGGCCAATGATTGGCCGTGATGCGCGACCAGCGCGCATCTCCTACGCGACCAGCGGCGCAACACCGCTCAACATTCGCGCAATCAGTGCTGCCCCAACGGCCGGCCAGCGTGCCACAATCGCGCGACCAGCGCGCGTCCAGGAGCCGCCCATCGCGCGACCAGCACGCGATGCGCGATGTTGCGCGCGCGCATGCGGCCATGGAATCGGGTGGGTGCCGCCGCCCATGGCGGCCGGCGGCCAACTTCAAAGTTTTGATTTTTGTTTCTGAAAAATCGAGACATTAGATACAATAAGGCAGCAATTGTATTGATCAGATCCGAGCCTTGGCTCTGATACCACTTTTGGGGAACCGTGGTGGATCCGGATCACGCCTCTCGGCGAGGCAGCGGAAGAACAAAAATTGGGCCGGGAGACGATCAATACAATTCAAAAACAATCATGCTATGACCATTCATAGGGTGTTTTGTTGATTACCTTACTGGCAACTCGTGCCTGGCTCCGACCAGTTTCGCGAGGAAACCGGCACTTCACGGTAGGCGGCGGTAGATTACGTCAATCAGGTCCACGACCGAAAGGGAGACTCCTTCGTCAGCCTGCAATAGAAGGCCTAACGAGATCGACGCGGAAGGATTCTCCACGTCAAGTTGGCCGAAACAAATTCCGGCGAAGCGAGGCGGCGGCGGCGGCTTTTGAGGAGAGGAGGGAGGCGGCCACTTAGAGCTAGGGTTAGGGTTGATTGTATTAATGAATGAGTTGTAAGTTATGAAGCCTAAGTCTACATTAAGTAGACAAGTAATAGACTTGGACCGGCCCAACGGGCCCGGGTCCAACGGATGAACATTCGGTTCATCCCTATCACCGTGACTTCGTCGTAACTCCGATCGCCGATCAGATCGGACCGATCGACTCAGTTTCCAAAACTGAATACTATGATCTGAAAAACCATTTTTCAGAACCCCAGTGCAAAATGACTGTTTTGCCCCTCAATA
>KV014379.1:24301-34450 GCA_001598015.1 Dorcoceras hygrometricum | reverse complement strand
TGATTCCTAATCAAAGGAAAGCAACTGCTGATCTTAATAAAGAAAGACGCATCTGCTGATGAACAGTGCATCTGCTTTACGTTACGAAGACGTTTGAAATATCTAAACAATGATTTCTCTACCAGCTGTTTCCTATTAAACCAGACTTTATACTGATTCAAAACTACCGATACAATCATCAAATCCCGATATTACAGCAAAAAGGAAAAACATTCGTAAATATTATAACAATGCAGCTGTTGAATCTTAACAAGGAGATGCAGCTGTTGGAACATAACTCGACATTTGTAACATCAAAACAACAACTATGCCATCAGCCGTTGCCTATCAAACCATACTTTATAATGATTCAACTAGCAACTACCGATTACACCGTTATCAAATTCCGATTGTTATGGGTAGTACCAATTAAATCTGATAAGCCTTCCTCAACTAACATCCATTACATCTATAACTTCCCAGTCTCGTAATCCCTCTCATTCCGGTGTGGGATCGGTTCATTCATGTGCCCCTTCGCCTATAGAAGCCTGACAGGAGCCGCTCATTATCCGTGCAACCTCTGGCACCGGCGATCACTCCCCGCCCTCTTTGGAGCCCCGGACCTCACACTTCTAGACCTCAGTTTCCGGGACCACAACAAGCTCAGGTGAACGCCTTGATGAGAGAGCAGGCGGAGGATATTCCTGGAGGAGTTATTGCAGGTACTTGTTAATAAAGAAAGACGCATCTGCTGATGAACAGTGCATCTGCTGAAATTTACGAAGACGTTTGCAATATCTAAACAATGATTTCGCTACCAGCTGATGCTTATTAAACCAGACTTTATACTGATTCAACCAGCAACTACCGATTACAAAATCATCAAATTTCGACATTACAACCACAGGAAGAACATTTGTAAATGCTAAAACCATACAGCTGCTGAATCTTAACAAGTAGATATAGCTGCTGAATACATAACTCCTCATCTGTAATATCAAAACAACAACGATGCCATCAGCTGTTGCCTATCAAACCATACCAATGATTCAACCAGCAACTGCCAATTACACAGTTATCAAATTCTAATATTACAGCTACTGCAAGAAGAACTTTCATAACGTTTCTGGAAATGAATTCAAATCCTCAGTACATATAAAACTTCATAAACTTTCTGAAAACATACTGGAAGCATTATAAACATCCAAACATCATTTTCGAACCCATCTTTTCTTCCTTATCATGTCTAAATCATTTCAAACATGAACTTTCAATATATCAATAATATACAGGCAAGCAAATCCATCAAAACACAATATATGCTTCAAATGGTGTAGAAAAGATCAGCTTTTACGTGCCTTATTTGAAGCTTTGCAACAACAGCAAATTTCCTGTCGGAATCCTCCCTTTGAGCAACACACGAACTTTTCTGAGATTTCTTTGAAGAACACTTTAAAACTTTTATTTGCAAATGATAAAAGTCTTACTTTGAAAACAGGTTTTTATATGAAAGGGATTAGTGGCAAGCTACTTGAGAAATCAAGCATGACACACCTTTGAAATTTAGTAAAATTTCCCTCATATCATTTTAATTTGTAAAACACCAAACCTTCTTTTAAAGAAATCATTTCACCTCCTTAAAACATTTTCCAATCGATTTGAAATCAGCTCGTGCATCGATACTTGGAGTTACCAGCTGGAATCAGCCGCAGCGCAATCTTACCTGCTGGAATGAACAATTCAGCAGATACATGATATTTAAAATTGCCAAAATGGCCCATATGATTTATGAAATGCATAAATATGGTCATAAGGATTTTGGGGCGTTACAACTCTACCCTCCTTATTTAAATTTCGTCCTCGAAATTTACGTACCAAATAAATATGGGTAAAGACTTAGCATATCAGCTTCTGTTTCCCATGTTGCTTCTCGCTCCGACTGGTTGGACCATTGTATCTTAACCATAGGAATGCTACGGTTTCTTAATCTTCTAACTTCTCGGAGGAGAATTCTTTCTGGTCGCTCTTCATAACTTAAATCTGGAGCTAAAAGGATTGGCTCATAATTCAGCACATGCGAGGGATGGGGAACATATTTCCTCAAAGCTGATACGTGAAAAACGTTGTGCACTGCTGACATTTGTGGAGGCAGCGCCAGTCGATAGGCGAGCGTTCCTACCTTCTCTAAAATCTCGAAGGGTCCAATATACCTTGGACTCAACTTCCCTTTCTTTCCAAAACGCATAACTCCCTTCATTGGAGCTATTCTCAAAAATACTCGATCACCTATCTCAAAATTCAGCTCCCTTCTTCGATTATCTGCGTAACTCTTCTGTCGACTTTGAGCTGTTTTCATTCTTTCTCTTATTTTTCTAACAGCTGCTGCTGTTTGTTCCACAACATCAGGTCCTAAACCAGCTCTTTCACCAACTTCATCCCAGTGAAGTGGTGTTCTACACTTCCTGCCATACAAAGCTTCATATGGAGCCATTTGAATCGAAGCTTGGAAACTGTTATTGTAGGCAAACTCTACCAACGGCAAACTCACATCCCATCCTGCTGAAAAATCTACAATGCATGCTCTGAGCAAATCTTCTAAAATTTGAATCACCCTTTCCGATTGTCCATCAGTTTGTGGGTGAAACGCAGTACTAAATGTCAATTTCGTACCCATAGCTTTATGTAGACTTTTCCAAAAAGCTGATGTAAACTTCGGGTCTCTGTCTGATACAATGGAAATTGGAACACCATGTAGCCTCACTATTTCTTTTACATACAATTCATCATACCTGCTCACCTCATAGGTCGTCTTAACTGGTAAGAAATGAGCAGACTTAGTGAGCCTATCAATTATAACCCAAATGGAGTTATATCCTTGCACTGTTCTTGGCAAACCAGTTACAAAATTCATCGCTATACATTCCCACTTCCATTCAGGAATCGGCAGTGGCTTCAATAATCCTGCTGGTCGTTGATGTTCAGCCTTCACCAGCTGACATGTTAAACATTCAGCTACGAATCTAGCAACATCCCTCTTCATTCCTGGCCACCAATACAACTGCTGGAGGTCCTTGTACATTTTCGTGCTTCCTGGATGTACTGAATATGGAGCTGTATGAGCTTCTTTCATTAGTTCAGCTCTTAAATCATCCACTTGACGTACCCAAACTCTGCCCAAATACCTCACGATTCCATCCTCTGTAAAATATAAACTGTTACCTCTTTCTTTATCCTGCTGGACCCATTTCTTCAACTGTTGGTCCTGCTGCTGACCCTCTCGAATTTGATTTAACAAATTTGATCTTACTGAGAGGTCTCCTAAAATCATATTACTGCTGCTGCTGGACACTATTTCAAGTCCAAACCTTTCAATTTCGTTTGCCAATGGCTGCTGGATAGTCAAATGTGCTAATCCTGCTGATTTCCTGCTAAGAGCATCAGCCACTACATTTGCTTTTCCTGGATGATAGCTGATAGTGCAATCATAATCTTTAACTAGTCCAACCATCGCCTCTGCCTCATATTCAATTCTTTCTGGGTAAAGAAGTACTTCAAGCTTTTGTGATCCGTAAAAATCTCACACTTCTCCCCATAGAGATAATGCCTCCATATCTTAAGGGCAAAGACAACAGCTGCTAATTCCAAGTCGTGAGTTGGGTAATTCTTCTCATGATCCTTCAGCTGTCAAGATGCGTATGAAATAACTTTGCGATCCTGCATCAACACAGCTCCTAGTCCCAACTTAGACGCATCAGTGTATATCACAAATTTTCCCTCATCAGTTGGCATCGTCAAAACAGGGGCTTCTATCAGCGCTTGCTTCAATCTGTCAAAACTGGCTTGACACTCTTCTGTCCAATGGTAATTTACTTTCTTTCTTGTTAGCGTGGTCAGAGGAACAGAAATCTTGGAAAATCCTTGGATAAACCGTAGATAATATCCAGCTAAACCCAAGAAACTTCTTATCTCTGCTACATTCTTTGGTGCTGGCCAGTCGCGAACCGCTTCCACTTTAGCAGGGTCGACTTCTATTCCATCCCTAGAGATTATGTGGCCTAGGAACGATACTTTCTCCATCCAAAAATCACACTTGCTGAATTTAGCAAACAGCTGTTTATCTTTCAAAATCTGGAGCACGTTTCTTAAACTGTTGAACATGCTCCTGCTGAGTCTTAGAATAGACTAAGATATCATCGATGAATACTACTACAAACTGATCTAGATATGGTTGAAAGACTCTATTCATTAAGTCCATAAATGCTGATGGAGCATTTGTAAGTCCAAAGGGCATAACCAAAAATTCATAATGGCCATATCTAGTTCTAAAGGCTATTTTGTAAACATCAGCAGCCTTAATCTTCAGTTGGTGATATCCAGACCTCAAGTCGATCTTAGAAAATACTACAGACCCCCTTAATTGGTCAAAAAGATCTTCTATCCTAGGTAATGGATACTTATCTTAATTGTCAGCTTATTTAACTCACGATAATCTATACATAATCTCATACTCCCATCCTTCTTCCTAACAAACAAAACAGGGGCTCCCCATGGCGAAGTACTGGGCCGAACAAATCCTTTTTCCAACAGGTCCTGTATCTGTTCCTTCAATTCTTTCATCTCTGTTGGAGCTAGTCGATATGGTGGTCTAGATACTGGAGCAGCTCCTGGGATTAGATCAATAGAAAACTCCAACTCCCGGTCTGGTGGCAATCCTTGAATATCTTCTGGAAAAACTTCAGGGAATTCGTTTGCTACTTCTACTATGGACAGCTGGGGCCTATCAGTAGCGGCTAATGATGATATAGTTGAAGGAATTTTGTTATCATGTTTGGCCAAAAATTGGAATGGCTCTTTTCCTACTGGATTAACAGCTACTGTTCGTAGTTTAAAGTCAATCACTACCCCAAACTTAGTTAGTCAATCTATTCCCAAAATCAAATCAAACTCCGGCATTGGCAACACAATTAAATCAGCAGTAATCTTATGCCCTTGAAGTTTAAGCTCTAAACTTTTAAACAATTCGTGCGATACCAATTTTTCCCCAGATGGTACCAACACGCAATAACCTATCATTACTTGCTCTGACTGGATTGATAATCTCTTAACAAATTCAGTAGAAATGAATGAATGTGTAGCTCCTGAATCTAACAAAGCTAGAGAAGGAAGTCCAGCTATCGAGATTTCACCTGTAACTACAGTAGATTCTGGAGGAGCTTGATCAGCAGTCATCACATAGGCTCTGCTGGTCACTAGTTGTTTAACTTTTGGACAATTCTTCAAAATATGTCCAGGCATCCCACACTTGTAGCAGACGTTTTGTCCAAGTCTACACTGTCCCAGATGAGGCTTTTGACACATAGGACATAATGGCCTATTGCTACCAGCAGGAACGGAGCTTATAGGTTGAATTTGTAGAGGTTTTTGCTCCTGAGGCCTCTACTGGTTCTTGCTCTGTTTCTTGAATGGCCTTTGATCCTTCTGTTGAAAGGCCTGTCTCTTTTGCTGCCTTTCTTCATCGAGATCTTTCCAATCTCTTTCAATTTGCAGGGCTCTATCCACTGCTTCCCTGTAAGTCCTTGGCACTGACAGCCTCACATTCATTTTGAACATTGGTTTCAATCCTTCTATGAAGTGACTCAATTTCTCCTCTGGGTCACTTCCTATGAGTGGCACAAAATAGCACCCTCTTTCAAACGTCCGCACATACTCCTGTACGGTTAAACTCCCTTGCTTGAGGGTCAAAAATTCCCTCTTCAATTCCGATCTCTTCCCCGCTGTAAAGTATTGCTCGTAGAATACTCGCTTGAAATCTGCCCAGGTGAGATTCAGCAGATCCACAGACATCTTGACTCCTTCCCACCAGATCATTGCATCATCCCTTAGCATATAGATAGCGCACCTTGGCCTATCTAAATCAGACAGTTGGAGGTACTCGAAAATGACCTCCATGGATTTAATCCAACTCTCTGCAACTAGTGGATCAGTAGTTCCACTAAATTCCTTAGGCTTCTGGCGCCTAAATTTCTCTTGGGGATCATCGTTACTTGGTACCCTGCTGCTGGAAGATTGGCCATTGCCTCTACTGTTATTTTGTTCTACCAGCATTCTTAATAGTTGAGCGATGTTAGCATTATTATCACTCTCCATTTCTTCTAGAGGAATACTGCTTCTAGTTCTTCCTCGTCCTCTTCCTGACATTCTATATTCTATAGCCCATAATCCACCATATGCATAAATCAGAACATGCTAAAATAAAAGACAATGCTCTGAAAATAAACTCACAACTTAGAAGAACAGACGATGAACTTTGATCCAGCTGATGGTGCATGTGTTTATCTCAGGAACGTTGCTCTGATACCATGTTGTGACACCCGAACCCAATGGGGCCACGAGAATTGGGGTAAACAAAATTTTTCGAATAAAATAAGGGCTAAAAGACGATTTGTTATAAGCTGCATTTCTTATAACTCAAAGGAAATAAGACACAAGACAAATTCGAAGATCAGCAGGTACTTAAGTTCGCGCGCTACTACTAAACATTTGCGGAAAACAGGGTATTTCATATAACTTTGTAATTGCGGTTTACAACAGCTGTGTTTCTATGTAAATATACAACCATTGCTACTTATTTAATACAGCACAACCTAATCAAAACAATACAACTTAGACACGGAAAACGTAGGCCTTGGATAAACACAATGCCATCCATCTTCTGATTCAAGTTCCACCTGCTGTTCCTCCACTAGTTATCGTACCTGCACCATTTTAAAAGCTAGTGAGCCTAAAGGCTCAGAAAGTAAAATCTGAGTAGTAACAATTTCATAAAACGCAGGCAGAAATCTGTACAATTCATATGTTAAGGAACTTCAATATACAATATCATTTTCGTAAGCATTTCAATGGCAGAAACAGGGGAAGATAGCCCAGCTTCTCTTTTATTTCAATTTCATTTTCAGTTGATCATGGCATATAAGTTCTATGTGGTCCAATTTGCACTTTGATCAAAATGACTCCCGATATCAGTTTTAGCATATAGCTCATATGAAAGGGCAGTCGACATCTTCGACAACTGCTCACCCTTCTCCTTGGTGACCTTAACTGTCTATGCCATAATCTAAAACATCTTTTGTTCCTTAACAATCCTTTCTTTAAACATTTCTATAAAACATCGGGTTCCATCATTTTAAAAATTTGCTTCCAATTTTAAAACTTTTACTGAGTATTGAATTCGACTGTGAAAACGTATCATTAAAATGGAACTGGTTGAAAGAAAAACCAGTCGCAAGAACAGTACCAGTCGCAAGACTAATACCTGCTGAAAAGAACAATACCAGTCGCAACACAAGAATCCAGTCGCGAGGTCTTTTAAATAAGTATAAAGTGAAACGATGTCGTTGGAGCGATCAGCAGATTAAATAACAAACTACCTGCTGATCTTTGTATAAAGCGAAACGATGTCGTTAGAGTGATCAGCAGATGAAATAACAAAACTACCTGCTGATCTTTGTATAAAGCGAAACGATGTCGTTAGAGTGATCAGCAGATGAAATAACAAAACTACCTGCTGATCTTTGTATAAAGCGAAACGATGTCGTTAGAGTGATCAGCAGATGAAATAACAAAACTACCTGCTGATCTTTGTATAAAGCGAAACGATGTCGTTAGAGTGATCAGCAGATGAAATAATAAGGCTACCTACTGATCTTTGTATAAAGTAAAACGATGTCGTTAGAGTGATCAGCAGATGAAATAATAAGGCTACCTACTGATCTTTGTATAAAGTAAAACGATGTACTGATTCAACTAACAACTACTGATTACAAAATCATCAAATTTCGACATTACAACCACAGGAAGAACATTTGTAAATGCTAAAACCATACAGCTGCTGAATCTTAACAAGTAGATACAGCTGCTGAATACATAACTCCTCATCTGTAATATCAAAACAACAACGATGCCATCAGCTGTTGCCTATCAAACCATACCAATGATTCAACCAGCAACTGCCAATTACACAGTTATCAAATTCTAATATTACAGCTACTGCAAGAAGAACTTTCATAACGTTTCTGGAAATGAATTCAAATCCTCAGTACATATAAAACTTCATAAAATTTCTAAAAAACATACTGGAAGCATCATAAACATCAAAACATCATTTTCGAACCCATCTTTCTTTCCTTTTCATGTCTAAATCATTTCAAACATGAACTTTCAATATATCAATAATATACAGGCAAGCAGATCCATCAAAACACAATATATGCTTCAAATGGTGTAGAAAAGATCAGCTTTTACGTGCCTTATTTGAAGCTTTGCAACAACAGCAAATTTCCTGTCGGAATCCTCCCTTTGAGCAACACACGAACTTTTCTGAGATTTCTTTGAAGAACACTTTAAAACTTTTCTTTGCAAATGATAAAAGTCTTACTTTGAAAACAGGTTTTTATATGAAAGGGATTAGTGGCAAGCTACTTGAGAAATCAAGCATGACACACCTTTGAAATTTAGTAAAATTTCCCTCATATCATTTTAATTTGTAAAACACCAAACCTTCTTTTAAAGAAATCATTTCACCTCCTTAAAACATTTTCCAATCGATTTGAAATCAGCTCGTGCATCGCTACTTGGAGTTACCAGCTGGAATCAGCCGCAGCGCAATCTTACCTGCTGGAATGAACAATTCAGCAGATACATGATATTGCCAAAATGGCCCATATGATTTATGAAATGCATAAATATGGTCATAAGGATTTTGGGGCGTTACACCCGTCCTCCTTATGGGCTCTTCTTCCTATGCGAAGAAGGGGCCCAGACGCAAGGGTAAGAAGCGTTCTGCCCCTGCGAAGGAGGAAAAACCCACTAAGAAGCCGAAGGCAAAGACTTCCAATCCAAACAAGACCGAGGATGTTTGCCACCACTGCCACAAGCCTGGGCATTAGAGGAGGAACTGCAAGGAGTACCTCGAGCAGTTGCGAACTGCAAAAGGTATGTTCTATATCGAAATAAATATGTATCTTAATTCGAATTCTTTGGTACTTGATACCGGATGTGGATCTCATATCTGCAATGATTTGCAGGTGATGACAAGAAGCCGACGTCTTAGAGAGGGTGAGACCCACTTAAGGCTGGGCAATGGAGCAAGAGTTGCTGCAGTAGCTATAGGAGATGTTTATTTATTTCTGTCGTCAAATTTTAAGTTGTTATTGAAGGATTTTTCATTTGTTCCCGAATTGATTTCTGTTTCTATGCTTGATAGTGATGGATATTCTTGTGTTTTTGCTAATTTGATTTGCAATATATACAAGAATGAATGTTTGATTTGTATTGGGGAACGCGAAAACGATCTATACACCTTAAAATTAAAACCAATTCCAACTCGCGATGTGGAAACACATACAACAACAATTAAAAGGAAACACGATAGCTTGAACCCAGCACAACTTTGGCACGCTAGGCTAGGTCATATTTCTCTAAGAAGGATGAACAAGCTAGTTAGGAGTGACATGTTTGATTCGTCAGACATTAACTCCCTACCGACTTGTGAGTCTTGTATCAAGGGAAAGATGACTAAACAGCCCTTCGAGGTCAAGCCTGAACGTGCACAAGGCCTATTGGATTTGATCCATACTGACGTGTGTGGCCCACTTAGCATTGGTACTAAGTACGGTCACACATACTTCATCACCTTTACCGATGATTACTCTAGCTATGGGTACTTGTACTTAATGAAGCACAAGTCTGAATCCTTTGAAAGGTTCAAAGAATTCAAGGCTGAAGTAGAAAATCAGTTAGGGAAAAGTATTAAAGCACTTCGATCCGATCGAGGTGGTGAATACTTAAGTGCTGAATTTCAAGACTATCTGAAAGAGAATGGGATTCTCTCGCAGTGGACCCCTCCGGCCATACCACAGCTCAATGTTGTAGCGGAGCGTCGTAATCGAACCCTGATGGACATGGTTCGATCTATGATGAGCTTCACTGAGCTTCCTACCTCGTTTTGGGGCTATGCGCTCGAAACGGCGGTAATGTTGTTGAACAATGTCCACACCAAGGCAGTGGATAAGACTCCATATGAGATATGGATGGGCAAACCACCCAAGTACTCATACATGAGGATTTGGGGATGTCCTACTTACGTGAAGCAGACAGTGGGAGATAAGCTGG
>KV014379.1:6593-17655 GCA_001598015.1 Dorcoceras hygrometricum | reverse complement strand
ACCACCTCTTCAAGGGTGGCTGCCAGCTTGTTCATGTTGAAGTTGACCACAAAGGGGTCGAATGCAGCGGGTAGTGAGAGGAGAAGCACATCCACAGACAGCTCGTGTGGAAGTGTGATATCAAGGCCCGACAACTTTTCAACGAGCCCAATCATACGAACCCCATGCTCGTGAACCGAAGTCCCATCACGCATGCGGCTCGTCATAAGCTCCTTGACAGCGGTGAACCTCTCATGTCAAGAGTTCTCCCCATACAGTTCCTTGAGATGAAAGAGTATGTCAGCAGCATACTTCGTCTTCTCAAAGCGCCGTTGCATTTCGTTGGACATCGATGCCATAACATAGCATCGAGTCTTAAGCTCGTCGTCCCACCATTGTTGAAGCGTAATCAGCTCCTCAGGGCTGATATCGTCAGGGGCTTCCTTCGGAGGGCTCTTCTCTATCGTATAGAGAAGTTTCTCCGAAGCCAACACAATGTTGAGGTTTCGAATCCAGTCTTGGTAGTTCAGACCGGTGAACTTGTTGCTATCCAGTATAGCAGCGAGTGGGTTTTTGATCGAAGATATTATAAAGCAATTTATACTGAAAAGAAAAACAGACATGCATTACTAACTATATATGAAAAACGCTAAGACATAAAACAAGGTCATTTATTTTTATGAATTACCCTCCCACTATTTTAACGATTTGACCACCCTCTAATGAAATCGGGAAATCAAGTTTCCTTAGTGGGTAACAGAGTCCAATCGAGCGATCATGGTCCCGAATAATATCAGCCAATCATGACCCCCAAAAGGTATAGTCCAATTGCAACCGGTGCAACCTCCATGTATTTTACCTCACGTCCAGTAAGGGCCCAATAATATGACGCCGTTTATTATCACGTGTCAAGATGACCCATCAATGTCGAGTCGTGAAGGACGGTCACCTTAATGTCCCCAATAATATGAGCCAACGTTAAAGAGAGTTCCAACCGACTCACAACGAGTGTCAATGACGTGTACAGCTTTCCGGCATACATAACCCCCTCAATAATATGAGCCGGGCCATGTATGCGGGTAGCATCGGCGTACACCCATTGTTGATGGAAGGTAGGGATAATTTAAACAGATTTAAATTCCCTTAATTTATCAAATAAACTTTTAATCTTGATATCAGTTTTAAATCGTATTTAAAACGAGTGATTTTATTTTTGAAAAATTTGGTCTCATGCAATTTTAAATCACAATTTAAAACATGCGGATTCAACATATATCGAATATATAAATAAACTTTGAGATGATCGATCGTGAGAGCTTTGCGGTCTGTGGTTGCCAATCACGGACCTGGGTCCAGTCCTAGGTGAAATGCAATATGCAATGCAATCCTATTACAATTGCTTCCGATTTTACAGATCTTCGGTCTTCAATATCTTTGATCGTCATGTCCACCGTCTTCAAATATCCTCCCACTAAATCTAGTAATTTACATTTAAATTGCCATGATACATTGGGATACATATTTGTAGGGGTGAGAACGGGCCACAAACAGACCCACTTTAAATGATATCAACAATATTAATACCACCGAAATCGCAAAACCTATAGCATGCACCTAACACATTGGGCACGGCTCTCGATCATCCCAAACATGCAATCAATCTAATTAATTTACATAAATTTAAATAATCAAATCATATTTGATATTTACCCACAAAATCATATTTTAATTATAAAATCGCATTTTATAATGAAATCGCATTTTGTCGAAAAATCATATTTTAATCAACAAAATCATATTTAATTATAAAATCATAATTCATAACTAAAATCACATTTTGTAAATTTTAATTGCATCATATTGGGCTTAAAACGATTTTAGGCCCAAAATCTCAAAAATTTCAAAATCGACCAAAATTGGCCCAATATCGAATATTGGCCCGAAAACTTCATGGGCTGCCCGGGACAGGCCCGAACAAAATCTAGAAGAAAAATAGCCGTCGCAACGCTGCTGGAGATTCGCCGGATGGCGGCCGCCGCCAACATAGCGTGCGGCGCATGGCCGCACGCCGCCGCGCCAAGCGCGGCAACTCCTCGCGACCACCGTGCGCCAAGAATGACGCACAACCCCGACCAGCGCGCAACAACTTGTGCATGGGCTGCTGGCCAACGTCTGGCCATCGGGCGGCCAGCGTGCAACTTGAAGCTGGCCAGCGCGCGGTGGCGTCGCCGCATGCAGCGGCGCCGGGCAGCCTTGCTCAAATTTTTTTATTTTGTTTGTTTTGAAAATTCGAAATTCAGATGCAATAAGGCAGTATATGTATTGAAGGATCCGAGCCTGAGCTCTGATACCACTGTTGGCGACAATGGCGGATCCGGATCCCGTTTCCCGGGGGCGCAGCGGAAGTTTAAAAGTTTTGCCCCGAGAAACGTTCAATACATCAAAAAAATTCTATAATCCATGCATAGGATGTTTATCGAATCGTTACCTTGCTGGCGTCTAGGCGCCTTGCTCCGACTAGTTTCACGAGGAAACCGGCACTTCAAACGGTAGGCGGCGGTAGATCGTCAATCAGGTCCACGACCGGAATCAAGATTCCTCCGTCAATCTGCACTAGAAGATCTGACGGATTCTGGCACGGACGGAAACTCCTCGTCGCGGTGATCAAAACAAGTCCGATCACGTAGGTGGCGGGACACGGCGGCGGCACGGGGCAGCGGCCGGCGGCGATGTGAGGGAGAGGAGTGGGCGGACAAGAGAGGGTGGCTAGGGTTTTGTGAGAGTCAAGTTCTAACATGAAGCCCTAGACCAAGTCTAATTATAATTAAGTGATGGGCTTGAACCGGCTCAATGGACTTGGGTCAGGCCCAGGTCCATATGAACATTCGGTTCAATCCTGTCACTACGGCTTCATTATATTTCCGATCGACGATCAGATCGGACCGATCGACTCAGTTTCCAAAACTGACTATTATGATGCGAAAAACAATTTTCCAGATCATCTAGCCCAAAATAGCAGTTTAGCCCCTCAACTTTGGGAAATCGCAATTTGACCCCTGTTGACTTTTAGGTAGTCGCACTCCCTAAAATCCTCTTCCTATGCTCAACACATTGAGCTCAGTTTCCATGCAGGAATCATGAATCCAGTACTTGTGTGACCCTCAATGGTTCAGGGATACAGCTAGCCGTGAGCCCACAACCATTGTGACTCCGAAATCACAATTTCGGACTTGCCCATCGGATCAAGGTAAAGCGCCTAGCAACATCGTCCCATGACCCTCTAGGTATCACTGATAGTGCCTGCAAGAACCAGTTGGTCGTGGTTAGCGTACAGTACGGTCCTTTCAACACATATATCCCGATCAGATCAACGATCATTGGTAAATCGAGAGTCGCTATAGATCCGATAACTATGCATACATCTTGGAGATCAAATAGTGACATCGCGAGTGTTACTAGGCAAACTCATTTACCTAAAACACATACAGTACTCTGGCCAGAGATTTTTCACACTATTGTCTCCTCAGATAACATAGGATATCCACGCATGAGAGCGAGCGGTGAATCCTCGACAACGAAGCGTCGACTCCTACATGCATCGGGACCTCACCCAATCCCGCCGCCTAATGACCCCAAATGAGTCGGCAAACGGGTCAAAGTGAAGCGCCTATCATGTAGAGTCTCAATGACGTTTCGAGTAGTGAGGACGAATCAGTACAACCAAGACCTCGGACTTATCCACTCGACAAATGGTAACCACTTGGAAAGTCCGAACGAGGGTAGTTCGATAGATCACCAGGTCACTATCCATCTGCATGCTCAGAACATCACAATGTTCCCTACCAATGAAACATGGTACTTCACATCGCAGATGCTAGTCTCAAGCTCGGCGGCCTTATCCTCATTTTGACGGCCCAATCGACTAGGAACGAATTCAGAATACTTAGTGACTATTAGATGTGTTTCATGATAGCCATCATATCCACTATCACATCTAACATACACTATGGTGCATTCTAGGTCTTTATCCAATACAATTGTTAACATTATAACATAATGAAAATAAAGAATGCCATAAATAAATGCGTATTTCATAAATAAAGATTGTCATGTACAAGAGTCTATAAAACCCACATGCCACACGTTGGCTAGTTGGGCATCTACTCTAACACCCTGCACTTCTGGAAGTAAACTGCCGAACCAGCTTGGGCGTCCCCTTACTGTTCCAGCTAGATATCTTCGACTAGTCCAGCTCAGGCGTCCCTCACTGTCCTAGCTTGGATATCATCATGTCTACTCTAGTCTAAGCAAGCTGCGCATGTCAAGTAGAGCGTTAGTGCAATAGAAGCAGATTTTGTGTGAATCAAAACTTAGATTCTGATCTGTAAACACAGATCCAACAATCTCCCCCTTTTTGATCAACACAAAATCTGGATAAACATATGCATGTATGTTTATGCTTGAAAATATTTCTCCCCCTTTTTGTGGGAATCAAAAAGAGTTCGAAACCTTGTCTCCCCCTCAATATTTAAAACAAAACTCCCTCTTGACAGAAATGGGGTAATTTTATAAAATCATTTTAAGTACAGGGAGACAGTTTGTTGAAAGCTATATGAATTCATGAGATTTTGAAAAGTCTATGCCACTTAAAATTTCTCATACATATAGACCGGAGGAGCATCAAGAAACATTCCTCCCCTATCCATATGCTGAGGTTTGAAAATCTTAAAATTTTGTAGCACATACAGGCTTTCGAACGGATATCAGAGCGTATGGTAAAACTATTTAAAAACATTTTTCGAAGAAAATACACTATTCAAGAACAACCGGCTCTGATACCACTTGTTGGTTCGAATTTCCTCTATCGATGTGCAATGACTAGTTATTCGATCAATAACTAGTACTAGAGGGTGTAACCAGATCGAATGACAAGACGCAGGATTCAACCAGAAGTTGAAGCCAGGTTCGCGAAGATCAAGCTGGTTTCAGCTGAAAGTTGGTTTCCAGCCCAATACAAGGCGAGCGCTAAACATGCAAGTTCCTGCTGGAAGACTAGAACCAGCTCGACACTTCGGCCAAACGATCTGGTTAACTTAACTTGAGCTACAATAGCTCAGTGTTCTTAATACTTTGTGCACTGAGATATAGATTGAGTAATGTAAATAAAACATGCGAAAATAACTCAAACTGCACTCTATCGTTCGAAGACCAAATAAACAGTTTTAACAACATAAGCAAATATTTTATGCGTATGAATGTAAACACTAAAAACCATAATGAAAGATACGCTGAATTTGTTTATGGAAGTTCGGAGCTCAATCTCCTACGTCTACCCGTCTTCCGTCACGGGAAGGATCCACTAGAAGACTTTGATTACAACGCCCCCGCTGCAACCCACTCCTACGACCCGCAGCCGCAAGAACGCCTAGCCACATCACTGCACACCAGCCCACAAGCTTCATGTGTCTAACTCACTTCTTTTACGCCTCAGTGAGAAAGGCTACAAGGACTTGTTTACCGTCTCTGTCCAAAGACTACACACAATTCTTTAATGTCTCAGTGCGAAAGACAACTAGACTTGTTTAAAGTCTCTGTCCAAAGACTACACACACTTCTTTAACATCTCAGTGCGAAAGACAACTTGACTTGTTTAACGTCTCTGTACAAAGACTACAATGGAAGTATTTGATTCGATTCACTCAACTCAACAATTTAGCTCTCAGCTCTCATATGTGAGTGAATCAGTGTGTGAGAAATATACAGTGTACGCTCACTCTTTCTTTTGTTTCTCACACACTGGGAAGTGCTCCTCTTCGAGCTGGTTATCTGCTATCTTCCCATGGTTGTGCAGTAGACTTGATTAATCTATTTTTGCTCATGCACAACTCTGCTTTTCATCTTCTGCTGCTCATCTTATATATAGCCTCTGTGCAGATTGTAGCCGTTGGACACAAAGCGTATAGCCGTTGAAAAAGGCTCCTGAAAAGGTTCTGTCCTGGTTGTACTTTGTGTCCTTTGCATTTAATGCTTCTGCAGGTTTTGTGGACTTTGCACTGTACAAGTCTGTACCTGATGTGGACAACATAGAAATTAGATTTGAACTCTAATAAGCAACCTTCATAATGTTTTGTGTTCAAATCTAATTCTGCTCTTGACCTTTGCTCTGCTCGCTGAGCTGGTTTGACCTTAACCAGCTTGCCTCTGTTTCTTCTTTGTTGTGATGCTGGTCTGTCCACTGAGCTGGTTGCTGAACTCTGGGCTGGTCTCTACCAGCTGGTCACCTTCATAATGTTTTGTGTTCAAATCTAATTCTGCTCTTGACCTTTGCTCTGCTCGCTGAGCTGGTTTGACCTTAACCAGCTTGCCTCTGTTTCTTCTTTGTTGTGAGCTGGTCTGTCCACTGAGCTGGTTGCTGAACTCTGGGCTGGTCTCTACCAGCTGGTCACCATCGAGCTGGTTTTTTACTGAGCTTATTTTCCAGCTGGTTTCCTTCCCAGCTGGTCTGCTTCTTATCCAACAACTCTTGACCTTTGCTCTTGTACACTGCACTTGATCTGCACTTGAGCTATACTGCACTTGAGCACTCTGCACTTGAACTTGCACTTTAGTTCTGCTCTTGATTCTGCGCTTGAACTGCTCTTCATACTCTGCGCTTGATCTTCGTGCTGCTCCAACATCCAGCTGATGAACCAGCTTGATGTTCCCTGCACTTCTGGAAGTAAACTGCCGAACCAGCTTGGGCGTCCCCTTACTGTTCCAGCTAGAAAGCTTCGACCAGTCCAGCTCAGGCGTCCCCTCACTGTCCTAGCTTGGATATCTTCATGTATACTCTAGTCTAAGTAAGCTGCACATGTCAAGTAGAGCGTTAGTACAATAGAAGCAGATTTTGTGTGAATCAAAACTTAGATTCTGATCTGTAAACACAGATCCAACATACGCATAGCATGTTTGTTTGATATGCTTAAAACTTTTAAACAGATTTCGATATAAGAGTTAAGTTTGAGTTATTTCCGCATGATTTTAATTCATTACTCAATCTGTATCTCGGTGCACAAATATTCAAGAACACTGAGCTATTGCAGCTCAAGTAAATATGTGATCGGATCGCATACTCTGTCTTTGAGTTGGTTGGAACAACCAGCTGGAACCAAGCTCTTGCACTGCGCTGGTATAGCGCTGAGCTGGTTATTCCTAAACGCGATCAGGTTCCCTATTGCGTGCAAGTTTTTATGATTCAAACTCTGATTTTAAATTTCACATAACTTACGGGTTGATGTCAAGGCTGTGTGAGAGCCTACGTGAGTTGTGGTAGAGCTCACGGACACCACCCTCGATTTTTCTATCCTAACAGGTAATATCGTGCTCCTCATCTCCCTGTTGGGTGAGTTGTTAGCCGCTATGAGATGAGTGGATAGCTACCACGCTCTCATGAGCTTTGGCAACAGCAGGTTGAGTAATCTGTTGATGCTATGGTACCGTGTGTTGAGACGAGTGGATAGCTACCACGCTCTCACATGCTTCGTGGCCACTACCCTTTGTTGATCTGTTGACAGCTGTTGAGCTGATCCTTGAGCTCCTTTGGCTTCCTTATTCGGTTGTAGACCATGCATTTGCATCCTGCTGTTCTCATGCATAGCACGTGTATTTATATCTGTTGCTGTCTACATGCTGTTTATATTGCTCTATGTACTGGGGTTTGACCCATGTCCCTCTGGGGCTGGTTTTTTGGTTATCTTTGTGTTGTCCAGGTTACCATTATTTTTTAGCTGGTCGAGGAAATGATTCAGCTGGTGGTGCCCCAGGAGGTGGATAGAGTGTCCCAGTTATGTATATTATATAATTATGCAATAGAGTCGTTGCCGGGGAATTTCCGTGTTAATTTTCTATTGCTGATTTGAGTTTTGTTGTTGGGTGACACTCGATGCTTGTATTGTTATTGTTGTAGTCGTTATCTGCAGCTGCTAGTGTTCAGCTTTTGGTTTGTTGTAAAAATCAATATTTTGAGTATCAATGTATTTTTAAATTATGTTTTTTAAGTCGGGCCAAAGCGAAAAATTTTAGCCACTTTTATATGCTTCCGCAGTTTCGATTTTGCGTGGTTAATCTCTGTATTGTGCACCGTGCCTGACAATTCTGTCATACTCCCAGTAGTCTTTTCAAATAAAAATGGAGCCTTTAACGAAACGAACCGCTTGTGTGCATGATCAGTCAGTTTAAAATGAAATAATTTCAAAGTTATATGACCTATGGCAAAGATAACAGACGGTCAGTTTACGGGAGTGTGGATGTCGATCGACGGATCGGGGTGCCCCTCCAAACATGAATGATAATGGACGATAGTTCGTCATAGACCTGATATCAGATGAGCTTGATCAAGTGACCAGACCTAAGGAGAACTTTCGTGGCACATCTCATATAGAAAATGAATTATGATCAATGGCATTTTTATAACCGCAGAAAAGTAAGAAAGTTTATGATTAATATTTACTTCCGTTATGTTAAATCATATGTTTAGTCAGTGCTGAGTTATTTGCTATTACTAGAATTTACCTTCTAGCCCCTAGGCTTACTAGCTTTCATGGTTATAGGTGACGAGGTTTAGCGTGAGCTGGCTGGTGCAAACTGAAGTAGACTCGGAGATTGTTTATCAATGGACCTACATTTTCGCGTTGTTTCAGATTGCATCTCTTTTGTTGTGTTGATCATTAAACCAACATGCCATTATATATTTCTGTATCAAACCTTATTACGACTAATTTTTTCCCAGTTGGAGCGAGATCAGTTCGCATAATTTTTCACAGTTTCTTAATATTACAAAACTATCCCTGAATCGTATGTTTTGTTGAAATCCTAAAATTTGAAAAAAGTTGTACGTATATTCTTTCGTACTTTCTAGATCAATTAGTATATCGGTGGACTATGGCGCCACAAACCACATGTAATTGTCTCGTGCTGCCAGATATGCCTGCATTTGTATTTTCTAATCGTCATAATCCCCTTTATACATTTTGAAAGAATTTGTTCTAAACTGAGTTCACCCTACTCTAATACCACTTGATTGGATGAGAGAGTTTAGAGTGAGGTGAATAAACTCTTTCAAAAAATTTTGATTTTATAAAATTTTTTAATAGATCAGTTGAGTTACCAACTGAGCTTCAGTCTGCGTCTAATATGATTTTTCGAGCAACAAAAAGTTTGTGCGGAAAAAGCTCGATCAATCAGTAAACAATTAAATACTGAAATGAAAATAGAAAAAGAAGAAGGATTTTTGTTTCTGGAATATAGAAATGAAACAAAGAAAGTAATATGGAAATAATTGAAATGTAATAACATAATTAATTGAGTAGTTAATTTGAAAAAGATAAATTTAAATGGGACGAAAAATATCTAAAAATGATTTTCTCTGTATCATTTTGAAATTCTCATTTTTTCTTGTTTCCAATTCGATTATGCTGACTAACTTCAAATTTTGCATAAAATATCAAGCTTGATTTGCCTGTCTTACAAATATTATATTTATAATATAACTTCAAATTTTGCATAAAATATCATGCTTGATTTACATGTCTTAAAAATATTATATATTTATATTATATTAATGCCAAAGTGCATGTCAAATGTTCCATAATAATAGGGATGACAATTTTTCCCGCGGATTTGGAGGCCCGCGGGAAAAACCCGAAATGGAACGGATATAAGTAATTTTTTATATCCCCAAATCAAATGGGGATAGGGATGGGGATGGTAATAGCACCCCCATCCCCGAACTCTCCGAACCCATGTGTTTGTGTACATAAAATTACTATTATTATTTAATAAAAATCATATTACTATTCTTATTTCATGCATATTTAGATTAATAAAAATCTTCGAACCTAAATAATAATCTAATAACATTTATATGCATATACAAATTATTTTTTAATAATATATTATTGAGTAATAATGATATGTAATAGTAAATAATATTATCCGATAAATTAGAAATATATTATTAATAATATAGATTAAAAGATAATATATATATATATATATAATCGGAGATGGGGATCGGGATCCCCGAATTATTCGGGGACGGGGAATGGTAATGACAAAACCAGCCCCGTCCCGTTGTCATCCCTACATAATAATGATGATATTAGTGATGATGATAGTTCTAATTATATTAATTATAATAATTTGATTCCGAGCATTTATAAGATAAATTTTATTTTAACTATATATCTGTTAGTTACAAACATTGTTACAACTACATAATTTATATTATTCAAGATTTTAACTATATGTCGAATTTAATAATTTATTTTACTGATCAATATTAATATCTTCATATTTAATTGGATTAAAAATCGCTAACATAGTTTTTTCAACTTGTGATAAGAATATAAAATTAAAAATTATAATAACTTGACATTGCTTTTATATTAGCATTTAAATAATAGAATTTTTTTTACTCAGTTATGGTTGTATGATCGTTATTAACTTAATTGTCTATAATGCAAAGTTGATTTTATCAAATGTATTAATTTTAGCATATAATTAAAATTAGTGTTGTATACATTAGATTCTAATTACTAATATAATTGATCTAATAAATTAAAATATTTCTATTGATTTCGCTCCATCACAATTTCTCCGTCATCTATTTCTTATCCATCCCAATCAAACTCCTATAGCTCCTCCTTCGTTCCATTTTATTTTAATTAATTGATTTTCTTACATCATACTTATCCATTTATTTCTATTTAATTTCAAATACAAGGAAAATGCACGAAATCATACGACATTAAATTATATTGGAATGTTGCAAACACATGGACAAGATGAGAATAAAAAAGCATATACATGTAAAATTAATGTATTATTGTGGAATAATTAATAAAATTAGATGGTTAGTATTAGTTGTTAGTTGTTGGATGTCTAAATATTAAATGAAGTGATTTAGACCTTTTTATTATTTTAATCATTTCATTTGCCTATAAATAGGCTTGTAATCTTCATTTGAAAAACACACAAAAATATACAAATTCTCTCTCAATTCTATTCTATATAAATTAAGGAAATTATAGAGAAATAATAATTT
>KV014378.1:175283-214778 GCA_001598015.1 Dorcoceras hygrometricum | reverse complement strand
GGATATTCTTGTATGTTTGCTAATTCGATTTGCAATATTTACAAGAATGAATGTTTAATTGGAATTGGGGAACGCGAAAACGATCTATACACCTTAAAATTAAAAGACGTTCCAACTCGCGATGTCGAAACACACACAACAACGATTAAACAGAAACACTATAACTTGAACCCAGCACAACTTTGGCACGCTAGGCTAGGTCACATTTTCCTAAGTAGGATGAACAAGTTAGTTAGGAGTGAATTGTTTGATCTGTCAGACATCAACTCCCTATCGACTTGTGAATCCTGTATGAAAGGAAAAACTGTATACATAGTTAAACATGAAGTCTGTACAAAATTCCTACAAGGCAATAAACTAGAAATCTGATACTACAAAAACTACGAATAGAGTTTCTGTACAACAAAATAAGGTCTGAAAGGAACAATGAAATCTGATGTCCGCGATAAACACATCATCCGATCAGCTACTCCCCATCCAGCTTCCTACTGCTCAATACCTGCACTCAATGAAAACTAGTGAGCCTAAGGCTCAGCAGGTAAAATCTGGAATAACAAAATCATGCAATAGAAGCTTATACTGTAACTGGAATCTGAAATCTGAATACATAACTGAAATCTGAATACGCTTTAGAATGAACAAGCGCAATAACATATCTGAGAAATCTGATAGAAACTGAAAGCATAAAACATAATCAATTCTGAAATCATTTTCTTTAAACATCTCTAGAGCTGTGATTAAAATCACACTTGCGCTCTTCTTTCATTTTCTAAAATTATGACAACACTTTAAACATTTGGTCCAATTCATTTGATCAAACTCCTGATATCAGTCTCTTAGCACTATGGCTCATGGTGAAGGGGCGTACAGACCCGTCGATCTATAAACCTGATCTTCCTCTGGTTGAAAGGGCACACGATTCGTCAGCTGCGCACTCACCCTTCCTCTGGGGACCCTCTTCGTTGTCATAACTTAAAACATTTCTAAAACATTGTTCTGCTCTTTCTTTTCTTTCTGAAATCTGTTTTCTTTCTTTCTGGTACGAATTTCTGGTTTTTTTCTTTTGTCTAATGATGTTCTGGAACTGTATAAGGATTCTCTGAAATGCTTGCGAAGATGAAAACTGAATAAAAATACTACTTGAATCTGTCAATTGAATCGGATAATTCTTTCGAATTGAAGCGGAAATGAATAAGGAATTCAATTCTATGCTTTCTATCTCAATTGAAGACGTATTGAAGGAATAAAAGATGAAATCTGAATAAAGGAACAGTAGAAATCTGAATCGAACGTAAGTGTCTCGACGAAGAAGAAACACTTCAGATGTCATGATTCAAATCAGAAGTCAACCCAATCATATGTGAAACAATAGAAATCTGAATTGAACACAAGCGTCGTAACGAAGAAGAATTAAATCAGATTTCTGTTGGTCAACCAGATGCCAACGCAACTTATACATGACATCATCAGATGTTACCCAAAAAAACGAGTAAATCAGATGTCACCTAATAAGACTACTTCCACCAGATGTCAATGGTCAACGATATGAAAATGACTAAGTTCAGATGTCATACCAAAGGAGAAATCTGAACTTACATAACACATAAACAGACCTCTATTCTTAGAAACCTGTTCATCATAGAATATCAGCGATGGCATAAGAACCAGAATTCAGACTTAACCGTGTGGATAAACATGAACTACGACGGTTACCTTCTTCTGAAGAATTCAAAATATCTTAAGAAGTTTCTGGGATTCATCGAATAAGCTACTGGTAAGCTACTACGATGAAATCTTTTGGAAAACTCAGGAAACTACTAGACGAACATCATCAAACCATTTTCTAAAATATTTCTGGATCAAAATACAGTAAAACACAAATTTCATAAAACAGAGCATGAACTTCTGGTTTTTCTGAAGAACAGCCGTAGTTATCTTCCTTTTCTTTAAATTCACATACAAACATGCAAAAGAGAACTGAATATATGCTTTCACTGAGTGAGCAAGAAACAGAGTTTACTTGCCTGAATTCTTCAACACAACAACAGCGGAAAATCCATTAAACTACTTACGCACCACCTGTTTCCTTTAAAAACTTTGAAAGGATTTTGTTCGGCTTCTTCAGAGAGAGCACCACTTCAAAATTATTTGATTTGAAGATAATGATGCATGAAGCAGCTAACATCCTATATATATATGATTTCAAAATGCCTAAGGAAGAAACACATTTAATTCAATATGTCGAAGCCTTCTAAAAGCGTGCTCTGTTTTAAAATAAAAATGATTCATAAGGAAACCGAACGATTTTAGTTAAAGCAAAGGATTCAATTGGATTGCAGAAATCGACTAGACATCTACTGTTATTGCATTCTAACATCTGGATATCAACCCAAAACATAATGAAGGCTGATAATTGCGTAAACATGAAATCTGAATTCACGCATTTATGAAATCTGAAATTTAGATTTTAAAAGAAGAAAGCTAAACAGTACATAACTGAAATCTAAAACTCGATTAAATCAAGAGTTAAATAGAATAGCATTGTAATCCCTCAAATCTCATAACTTTCTAATTACGGCCTATAAAAATGTCTGCGCGTTACACAAGGTGTCGTTGGATGGAAACCATGGAAGTAGAGAAGAAGCAATCGGGGCCCATCCTCTCATTTGGCCCCGAGGACCTGCCGGCGGAGGTCGAGACGCATAATGACGCTCTTGTCATATGGGCAATGATTGCAAATTATGAAGTGGCTCGTATCTTTGCCGATTCCGGAAGCTCAGTTAATGTGTTTTTAAGGGGGCTGTGGACCAGATGGACCTCGGCGAATATCACATGGAGCCTGTACAAACCCCACTGTTCAGATTCACAGGTCACTTCTTGCAACCAGTGGGGGTCATTAATCTGTCTCTTTCACTTGGATCAGGAAAGCAGAGGAAGACTAGAGTCGTCTAGTTCACGGTGGTAGACGTGCCCTCTTCCTACAATGTCATCTTGGGAAGGCTAGCCATGGCCCCTTTCATGATCGTGGCCTCGATCTTGCATCAAAAGATCAAGTTCCCGGTCGAAGATGTCGTAGGCGAAGTTGTGGGAGATCGGAAGGTGGCGATGAAGTGTTACGTGGAGGAGGTAAGGGATGAGCAGAAGGCGGCTAAGGCCCGGGCCCATGACCATCCGAAGGCTCGGGAGTACAGGAGTGTAAACATGGTCGAGGAGGATTTCCAGTTGACGATCGAGGATGATAAGTTCTCCTTCCCCCGACGGGGACTGTGAAGATTGACAAAACTCTCTCGGAAGGTGTCCGGGTTCAGCTGATCCAATGCCTGGAGAGAAACAAGGATGTATTTTCTTGGTTCCCTTCCGACCTGAAAGGGGTCAGGCGAGAGGTCATGGAGCACAAGCTGAACGTTCCCCGAATTCTTGACAAGTTATTCAGAAGAGGAGACACTTTGGCCCTGAGAAGGATGTAGTGATCAGGAGCTAGGTCGGGGATCTGCTATAGGCCGGGCACGTAATAGAGGTACACTTCCCTACTTGGTTATCTAATGTGGTACTGGTACCAAAGACTGCAGGGAAATGATGAATGTGTGTGGATTTCCGAGACTTGAACAAGGCCTGTCCCAAGGACTGCTATCCACTCCCCAGGATTGACCAGCTCATCGATTCCACCTTGGGTCATGATTTGCTCAGTTTTCTGGACGCCTATCAAGGGTACCATCATATCCCCTTAGTTGAGGAAGACCAGCGCAAGGTTAGTTTCATCATGACGGACGGGACATTCATGCCTTTCGGATTGAAAAATTCAGGGGAAACTTATCAAAGGTTGATGGATAAGGTGTTCAGAAATCAGATCGGGAGGAACAATGAGGTGTACGTGGATGATATCTTGGTAAAGTTCGGGTGGAGGAGAATTTCATAGCGGACATGGGGGAAACTTTTCGCACTCTTCGGGATTGTCAGATCAAGTTGAACCCTAACAAGTGTGTGCTTAGAGCTCGGACAGGAAAGTTCTTGGGATTTATGGTCACTTGTTGGGGATACGAGGCCAACCCAGAGAAGGTGCAATCCTTGGCCTCGATGTGCTCCCCCCGAAACATCCAGGAGGCCCTAATACTAACGGGGAGGATCCCTGCATCGTCCCGATTCATCTCCAGATCGATTGACCAAAGTCTCCCTTTCCTCAAGATACTCTGCAAGGCGAAGAATTTTGAGTGGAACGAGCAGGGTGAGAGGCCTTTTCAGGAGTTGAAGGAATATCTAAATGAAGTTATCGGTACTCAATAAGCCCGAGCTCAGAAAACCACCGTATGTGTACCTCACCTTCACCCCACAGGCTGGAAACTCTGTTCTTGTTTGGGAGGAAGGACAAGTTCACCAACCCGTTTATTTTGTGAGCCATGCTCTAAAGGAGGCCGAACTGAATTACACCACACAAGAAAAGCTGGCCCTGGCCTTGGTTATTACAGCTCGGTGCCTCAGACCCCACTTCCTTTCTCATCCCACTACTGTGCTTACCAACAGCGCGGTAGGAAAGATCGTTTTCCATCCCTATGCCTCAGGAATACTTGTCAAGTGGGTTACCGAGCTCAGTGAATATGATATCCAGTTTAAGCCTCGGGTAGCAATAAAGGCACAAGCCTTAGCAGACTTCTTGGCAGAGACAGTGCACCTCGGGCTAGAAGAAAGATGGAAAATCTATGTGGACGGGTCCTCTTGTTCATCTGGAAGCGGCGTAGGGGTAGTAATGGTATCCCCTTGGGGGGAGGAGACGAGCTTAGTAGTCGCCCTCGATTTCAAGGCCTCCAAAAATGAAGTAGAGTATGAGGCCCTGCTCGTCGAACTCCGAGCTGCCAGGAATATGGGTATAGCTTGGGTGGTGCTCTACTCAAATTCCCAGTTGGTGGTTCAACATAGTAATGGGAAATTCGAGATAAAGAACGAAAAATGATACAGTATGCGGAGACCTTGAGCAGAATAACAGAGACCTTCTCCGAAATCATTCTGGAGCAGATACCTCGAGAACATAATGACAAGGCGGAAAGACTCGCTTGGATGGCCAGCTCTCTTGGCCCGCCCTCGGGAAAGGAAGTGCAAGGGAAAGAACTATTGACAGCGGAAGTTTTAAAATTTTTTTAGCCCGGGGATGGTCAATACACCTAAACAATAATCTAAACATTCATAGGATGTTTAGAAGGTTACCTTGCTGGCGTATAGGCGCCTGGCTTCGACCAGTTCCACGAGGGAATTGGCACTTCAACGGTTGAACGACTGGATCAACGCCTAATCTGGTCCACGACCAGAATCTCAACTCTTTCGCCGGTTTGCACTAGAAAACCTGTTAGGATCGATTTACCCTTTATATATTTGTTATTTTGACAATAATCGGCACTTTAGAGTGTGTAACCAGATCCAATGATAAGACGCAGGATTCAGCAAGGCATTGAAGCTGGGTTGCGATAACCAAACTCGTTCCAGCTGGTTGTTGAAACCAGCTTGATACAAAGAAATCGCTAAACATGCTGGTTCCAGCTGGATGCTGAAACCAGCTCGACACACACCCGAACAATCTGGTTAACTTATCTTGAGCTGCAATAGCTCAGTGTTCTTGAATACTTGTGCACCAGATACAGATTGAGTAATGAGTTAAAATCATGCGGAAATAACTCAAACTGCACTCTTAGATTTCGAAAGCTCATTTAAACAGTTTTAAACACAGTTTGCAAATATGCAGTGCGTATGTATGAATGCAGTAAACAGTAAAGGAAATACGCTGATTTGTTTCTGGAAGTTCGGAGCAAACTCTCCTACATCTCCCCTTCTTCCACAATCGGGAAGGATATCATGAGAAGACTTTGATTGCAGCGTCCCTACGCTACAACCCACTCCGACGACTCGTAGCCTCAAGAACTCCTAGCATCAACCACCGCACACTAAGCCCGCAAGCTGTGTGAGTAACAACACTTCTTTAACGCCTCAGTGAGAAAGGCTACACACACTTCTTTAACGTCTCAGTGCGAAAGAAAACACGATATCATGAGAAGACTTTGATTGCAGCGTCCCTACGCTACAACCCACTCCGACGACTCGTAGCCTCAAGAACTCCTAGCATCAACCACCGCACACTAAGCCCGCAAGCTGTGTGAGTAACAACACTTCTTTAACGCCTCAGTGAGAAAGGCTACACACACTTCTTTAACGTCTCAGTGCGAAAGAAAACACAATGATTTGTGTTTATGATTCACTCAACTATTATGTTAAGCTCACTGCCCTTATATGTGAGTGAATCTGTGTGTGAGAAATATACAGTGTAAGCTCTCTCTTTTTTTTTGTTTTCTCACACACTGGGAAGTGCTTCTTCAAGCTGATGACTCGTTGTCTTCCCGTTCTCTTCTCTTCTACTGCTTGCTGCTTGATGTATATAAAGCCTCTTGCAATTTTATCCGTTGGACACAAGGATGTAGCCGTTGTAAAGGCTTTTGAAAAAGTTGTACCTTGTGTCCTTTTGCTTTTAATGCTTTTGCAGGCTTTGTTGACTTTAAGCTCCTTTTCATTAAATGTGCTGCAGCAACCATTGCTGACTTCTGAGCTCTGTGAACAACGTATTTGACAAATCAGATTGAAATTCGCAATACAATCTCCACAATACTTGTGTTCAAACTGCTTTGCTCTAAGAAGATCTCTGTTCTCTGAGCTGGTTTCTGAACTCTGGGCTGGTCTCTACCAGCTGGTTGCTGAGCTGATTTTTCCCTTAGCTGGTCTCCGAGCTGGTCGCTTCATCATCACATTGTACTGCTTTTCAACACTGATCTGAACATGCTCTTGCTTCAGGCTGGTGAACCAGCTTGGGTATCCTCTGCGTTCTGGTTGTCCTTAATTGGATTAGCTCAAGTGTCCCCTCACTGAACCAGCTAAGTTGTCCAATGCTAGACCAGCTTGGGCGTCCCCTTACTGTTCTAGCTTGGACTACTCCTCAGTCTGCACTACTATCTGCTCTCAATCAATCTGCTATCAGTTCTTTCATCCAGCTCGATGCTGAGCTGCTACATTTCTCTTCATCCAGCTCGCTTCTATCTCTGTACCAGCTTGCTTCCTTTTGTAGGTTCATATTTTTGCTCGAGACCGGTGCTACCCCCTCCGAAACGGTCCAACGAGCAAAACTCACTGCAGTGCAGTGAGCTAAGTCTCTTTTGGCCAAATTCCTTCACTTAGGCCTCCGAAATCGTGTTTTTCTATTCTCAGATCTGGTTCAGCTACAATATCAGATCTGGTTCAGTTCACTGCTGCTTAGCTGATTCGTCTCTAAGTCAGACCTACGCATCTCAATTAAACTGTTAGTAAATAATCAGCAGGTTTTGTGTATTTCAAAATTCAGATTCTGATCTGTAAACACAGATCCAACAATCTCCCTCTTTTGATTAACACAAAACCTGAATAAACATATGCACGAATGTTTATTTTTTGAAATATTTCTCCCCCTTTTTGTGGGAATCAAAAGAGTTTGAAATCTTGTCTTTCCCTTAATATTTAAACAAAACTCCCCCTCAACAGATCATGTGGTATTTTTATTTTCGAAATAAACGACTTTATTCACAGGAAGACAGTTTGTCGAAAGCAGTATGAATGCATGAGATTTTGAAAACAAAGTCTATGCTACTAAAAAATTCTCATATATATGGACCAGATGAGCTATAGAAGATTCAATCTACAAAATCTCTTCCATTTTTTCCTAAGGCTTAGACTCGCCCAGCCCTATATATCTTGGCGTCCACATACCTCGCGCAATCTGTCAGCTCGTCGGAAGAGATGTTGCCGCTCTTTCCTTTCGAGAAATCGCTCTGCAAGTCAATAGACATTCCCCACCTATCCATATGCCATGAGTTTTGAAAATATTAAAATTTTGTAGCAGAGACAGGCTTTCGAACGGATATCAGAGCATATTTTAATAAACTTTTTAAAATTTTTTTTCGAAGAAAATGCACTATTCAAGAACAACCCGCTCTGATACCACTTGTTAGGATCGATTACCCTCTATATATTTGTTATTTTGACAATAATCGGCACTTTAGAGGGTGTAAACAGATCGAATGATAAGACGCAGGATTCAGCAAGGAATTGATGCCGGGTTGCGATAACCAAACTCGTTCCAGCTGGTTGTTGAAACCAGCTTGATACAAAGCAAGCGCTAAACATGCTGGTTCCAGTTGGATGCTGAAACCAGCTCGACATACACCCGAACGATCTGGTTAACTTATCTTGAGCTGCAATAGCTCAGTGTTCTTGAATACTTGTGCACCGAGATACAGATTGAATAATGAGTTAAAATCATGCGGAAATAACTCAAACTTCACTCAGATTTCGAAAGCTCATTTAAACAGTTTTAAACACAATTTGTAAATATGCAGTGCGTATGTATGAATGCAGTAAACAGTAACACCGAGATACAGATTGAATAATGAGTTAAAATCATGCGGAAATAACTCAAACTTCACTCAGATTTCGAAAGCTCATTTAAACAGTTTTAAACACAATTTGTAAATATGCAGTGCGTATGTATGAATGCAGTAAACAGTAAAGGAAATACGCTGATTTGTTTCTGGAAGTTCGGAGAAAACTCTCCTACATCTCCCCTTCTTCCACAATCAAGAAGGATATCACTAGAAGACTTTGATTGCAGCGTCCCTACGCTACAACCCACTCCGACGACCCGCAGCCGCAAGAACTCCTAGCATCAACCACCGCACACTAAGCCCGCAATCTGTGTGACTAACAACACTTCTTTAACGCCTCAGTGAGAAAGGCTACACACACTTCTTTAAGTCTCAGTGCGAAAGACAACACAATGATTTGTGTTTATGATTCACTCAACTATTCTATTAAGCTCACTGCTCTTTATGTGAGTGAATCTGTGTGTGAGAAATATACAGTGTAAGCTCTCTCTTTCTTTTGTTTTCTCACACTGGGAAGTGCTTCTTCAAGCTGATGACTCGTTGTCTTCCCGTTCTCTTCTCTTCTACTGCTTGCTGCTTGATGTATATAAAGCCTCTTGAAATTTATCCGTTGGAAACAAGGATGTAGCCGTTGTAAAGACTTCTGAAAAGTTCTGACAAAGTTGTACCTTGTGTCCTTTTGCTTTTAATGCTTATGCAGGCTTTGTTGACTTTAAGATCTTTTTCACTAAATGCGTTGCAGCAACCATTGCCGACTTCTGAGATCTGTGAACAGCGTATTTGACAAATCAGTTTGAACTTCGCAATACAATCTCCACAATACTTGTGTTCAAACTGCTTTGCTCTGAGCTGGTCTCTGTTCTCTGAGCTGGTTTCTGAACTCTGGGCTGGTCTCTACCAGATGGTTGCTGAGCTGGTTTTTCCCTTAGCTGGTCGCTTCATCATCACACTGTAATGCTTTTCAACACTGATCTGAACATGCTCTTGCTTCAAGCTGGTGAACCAGCTTGGGTATCCTCTGCGATCTCGTTGTCCTTAGCTGGATCTGCTCGAGCGTTCCCTCACTGAACCAGCTAAGTTGTCCAATGCTAGACCAGCTTGAGCGTCCCCTTACTGTTCTAGCTTGGACTACTACTCAATATGCACTGCTATCTGCTCTCAATCAATCTGCTATCAGTGCTTTCATCCAGCTCGCTTCTATCTCTGTACCAGCTTGCTTCCGTTGCAGGTTCATATTTCTGCTCGAGACTGGTGCTACCGCCTCGGAAACGGTCCAACGAGCAAAACTCACTGATATGCAGTGAGCTAAGTCGTTTTTGGCCTAATTCCTTCTTTTAGGCCTCCGAAATCGCGTTTTTCTATTCTCAGATCTGGTTCAGATACAGTATCAGATCTGGTTCAGTTCACTGCTTCTCAGCTGATTCGTCTCTAAGCCAGACCTGCACATCTCAATTAAACTGTTAGTAAATAATAAGCAGGTTTTGTGTATTTCAAAATTCAGATTCCGATCTGTAAACACAGATCCAACAATCTCCTCCTTTTTGATTTACACAGAACCTGAATAAACATATGCACGAATGTTTATTTTTTGAAATATTTCTCCTCCTTTTTGTGGGAATCATAAAGAGTTTGAAATCTTGTCTTTCCCTTAATATTTAAACAAAACTCCCCCTCAACAGATCATGGGGTATTTTTATTTTCAAAATAAATGTCTTTATTCACAGGAAGACAGTTTTTCGAAAGCAGTATGAATGCATGAGATTTTGAAACAAAGTCTATGATACTCAAAAATTCTCATATATATGGATCAGAGGAGCAATAGAAGATTCATTCCACAGAATCTCTTCCATTTTTCCCTAAGGCTTAGCCTCGCCCAGCCCTAGAGATCATGGCGTCCACAGACCTCGCGCAATCTGTCAGATCGTCGGAAGAGATGTTTCCTCTCTTTCCTTTCGAGAAATCGCTCTGCAATTGACATCCCCCCTATCCATATGCCATGAGTTTTGAAAATCTTAAAATTTTGTAGCAGAGACAGGATTTCGAACGGATATCAGAGCATATTTTAAAACTTTTTAAAACATTTTTCGAAGAAAATGCACAATTCAAGAACAACCCGCTCTGATAACACTTGTTAGGCTCGATTTACACTATATATATTTTTTATTTTTTACAACAATCGGCACTTTAGAGGGTGTAACCAGATCGAATGATAAGACGCAGGATTCAGCAAGGCATTGAAGCCGGGTTGCGATAACCAAACTGGTTCCAGCTAGTGACTGAAACCAGCTTGATACAAAGCAAGCGCTAAACATGATGGTTCCAGCTGGATGCTGAAACCAGCTCGACACACACCCGAACGATCTGGTTAACTTATCTGTGTAACCAGATCGAATGATAAGACGCAGGATTCAGCAAGGCATTGAAGCCGGGTTGCGATAACCAAACTGGTTCCAGCTAGTGACTGAAACCAGCTTGATACAAAGCAAGCGCTAAACATGATGGTTCCAGCTGGATGCTGAAACCAGCTCGACACACACCCGAACGATCTGGTTAACTTATCTTGAGCTGCAATAGCTCAGTGTTCTTGAATACTTGTGCACCGAGATACAGATTGAGTAATGAGTTAAAATCATGCGGAAAAAACTCAAACTGCACTCATATTTCGAAAGCTCATTTAAAAAGTTTTAAACACAGTTTGTAAATATGCAGTGCGTATGTAGAATGCAGTAAACAGTAAAGGAAATACGCTGATTTGTTTCTGGAAGTTCGGAGCAAACTCTCCTACATCTCCCCTTCTCCACAATCGGGAAGGATATCACTTGAAGTCTTTGATTGCAGCGTCCCTACGCTACAACCCACTCCGACGACCCGCAGCCGCAAGAACTCCTAGCATCAACCACCACACACTAAGCCCGCAATCTGTGTGACTAACAACACTTCTTTAACGCCTCAGTGAGAAAGGCTACACACACTTCTTTAAGTCTCAGTGCGAAAGACAACACAATGATTTGTGTTTATGATTCACTCAACTATTCTGTTAAGCTCACTGCTCTTATATGTGAGTGAATCTGTGTGTAAGAAATATATAGTGTAAGCTCTCCTTTTCTTTTGTTTTCTCACACACTGGGAAGTGCTTCTTCAAGATGATGACTCGTTGTCTTCCCGTTATCTTCTCTTCTACTGCTTGCTGCTTGATGTATATAAAGCCTCTTGCAATTTTATCCATTGGGCACAAGGATGTAGCCGTTGTAAAGGCTTCTGAAAAGTTTTGACAAAGATGTACCTTGTGACCTTTTGCTTTTAATGCTTTTACAGGTTTTGTTGACTTTAAGCTCCTTTTCATTAAATGCGTTGCAGAAACCATTGCTGACTTCTGAGCTCTGTGAACAGCGAATTTGAAAAATCAGTTTGAACTTCGCAATACAATCTCCACAATACTTGTGTTCAAACTGCTTTGCTTTGAGCTGGTCTCTGTTCTCTGAGCTGGTTTCTGAACTCTGGGCTAGTCTCTACCAGCTGGTTGCTGAGCTGGTTTTTCCCTTAGCTGGTCTCCGAGCTTGTCTCTTCATCATCACACTGTACTGCTTTTCAACACTGATCTGAACATGCTCTTGCTTCAAGCTGGTGAACCAGCTTGGGTATCCTATGCGATTTTGTTGTCCTTAAATGGATCAGCTCGAGTGTCCCTTCACTGAACCAACTAAGTTGTCCAATGCTCGACCAGCTTGGGCATCCCCTCACTGTTCTAGCTTGTACTACTCCTCAATCTGCACTGCTATCTGCTCTCAATCGATCTGCTATTAGTGCTTTCATCTAGCTCGTTGCTGAGCTGCTACATTTCTCTTCATCCAGCTCTCTTCTATCTCTGTACCAGCTTGCTTCCGTTTCAGGTTCATATTTTTGGTCGATACCGGTGCTACCCCCTCCGAAACGGTCCAACGAGCAAAAGTCACTCCTACGCAGTGAGCTAAGCCGCTTTTTGGCCAAATTCCTTCATTTAGGCCTCCGAAATCGTGTTTTTCTATTCTCATATCTGGTTCAGCTACAGTATTAGATCTGGTTCAGTTCACTGCTGGCTCAGCTGATTCTGTTAGAGTAGATGCCCAACTAGCCAACTTGTGGCGTGTGGGTTCATAGACTCTTGTATATGACAATCTTTATATATGATATTCACATTTATTTATATGGCATTCTTTACTTTCATTGTGTTGTATGATGATTAACAATTGCGTTGAGTAAAGACCTAGAATGCACTAAAGTGTATGTTAGATGTGATAGTGGGTATGACGGCTATCATGAAACACATCTAATAGTCACTGTGTATTCTGAACATGTTCCTAGTCGATTGGGCCGTCAAAATGAGGATAATTACGCCCGAGCTAGAGACTAGTATATGCGATGCGAAGTACCACGTTTCATTGGTAGGGAACATTGTGATGTTCTGAGCATGCAGATAGATAGTGACCTGGTGATCTATCGAACTACCCTCGTTCGGACTTTCCAAGTGGTTACCATTTGTCGAGTGGATAAGTCCAAGGTCTTGGTTGTACTGATTAGTCCTCACGACTCGAAATGTCATTGAGACTCTACATGATAGGCGTCTCACTTTGACTCGTTTGCCGACTCACTTGGGGTCATCAGGCGGCGGGATTGGGTGAGACCCCGATGCATGTAGGAGTCGATGCATCATTGTCGAGGATTCACCGCTCGCAGACATGCGTGGATATCCTATGCTATCTGAGGGGATAATAGTGTATAAATCTCTGGCCAGAGTACTAGAAGTGTTTTAGGTAAATGTGTTTATCTAGTTACACTCGCGATGTCACTGTTTGATCTCCAAGATGTATATCGGATCTATAGCAACTCTCGATTTACCAATGGTCGTTGATCTGATCGGGATATATGGATTGAAAGGACCGTACTGTACGCTAACCACGACAAACTGGTTCTTGCAGGCACTATCAGTGATACCTAGGGGATCATGGGGCGATGTTGCTAGACGCTCTTACCATGATCCGATGGGCAAGTCCGGAATTGTGATTCCGGAGCCACAATGGTTGTGGGCCCACGGCTAGCTGTATCCCTGAACCATTGAGGGTCACACAAGTACTGGATTCGAGATTTCCGCACGGATAATCAGCTCAATGTGTTGAGCATGAGAAGAGAATTTTGGGGAGTGCGACTTCCCAAAAGTCAACAGGGGTCAAATCGGGATTTCCCGATGTTGAAGGACAAAACGGTCATTTTGCACTGGGGTTCTGAAAAATGGTTTTTTAGATCATAGTATTCAGTTTTGGAAACTGAGTCGATCGGTCCGATCTGATTGGCGATCGGAGTTATGATGAAGTCTCGGTGATGGGGATGAACTGAATGTTCATCCGGCCGCCCCCGCCGCTTCGAGTCGCCGGAATTTGTTCCGGCCAACTCGACGAGGAGAATCCGTCCGCGCCGATCTCGTCAGGCCTTCTAGTGCAGGCTGACGAAGGAATCCCGTCTCCGGTTGTGGACCTGATTGACGTTGTCTACCACAATCTACCGTGAAGTGCCGGTTTCCTCGAGAAACTGGTCGGAGCCAGGCACGAGTTGCCAGCAAGGTAGTGATCTAAACGCCCTATGAATGTCATAGATTTAATTTGTAATTGAATTGTATTGATCGTCTCCCGGCAATTTTTGTTCTTCCGCTGCCTCGCCGGGAGGCGTGATCCGGATCCGCCGCGGTTCCCCAACAGTGGTATCAGAGCCAAGGTTTTCGGATCTGATCAATACATCGTTGCCATATTGTATCTAACCTTGAGAATTTCAGATTTAGATCATCAAAAATTCTTGGAATACGGCCACCGGCCGCCGCCGCATGCGGCGGCCCCCTCCCTCCCGCCGCGCGCACATGCGTGCGCGACAACCATGCGCGCTGTCCGCGCATGGAGGCTGGAAATGGCGATGCGTCGTGCAAATTGTTGCGCATGGAACGTCGCCTCCCTCGCCGCTGCATCGCGCAAGATCGCGCGATGATGTACGGCCACGAGTTGCTGCTGGTCGGGGCTGTGCGCCATGGCTGGGCGCTGGTTGCGCGCAATTGGTTGCGTGGTGATGCGCGCGGCCGTGCGCCCGCGTGCGCCCTTGCGGCGCGCGTGATTTCATGGTGGCGGCCGCTCCGGCGAAGCTCCGGGGATGTCGTGACATCTGAATTCTTCTAGGGTTATGTTCGGGCCTGTCCCGGGCAGCCCGTGAAGTTTTCGGGCCGATATTCGACATCGGACCCGTTTTGATCGATTTTGAAATTTTGAGATTTTTGGACCTAAAATTGTTTAAGCCCAATATGATATAATTAAAATTATAAAAATGTGATTTTAATTATAAAATGTGATTTTATAATGAAATATGATTTTGTTGATTAAAATTTGATTTATCGACAAAATACGATTTTATTATAAAATGCGATTTTATGATTAAAATATGATTTTGCAATAAATAATAGGATTATTTAATTTATGCATGTTAATTAGATTATCTGCATGATTGGGGTGATCGAGAGCCGTGCCCAATTTGTTAGGTGTATGCGATATGTTTTTGTGATTCAGTTGTATTAATATTTTGATTATCATTTAAAGTGGGCCTGTTTGTGGCCCGTTCCCACCCTTTGATAAATGTATCCCTTGTATGTCATGGTAAATTTAAATGTAAAATTACTAGATTTAGTGGGAGGACATCCGAAGACGGTGGACAATGACGATCAAGATATTGAAGGATATTCTTGTATGTTTGCTAATTCGATTTGCAATATTTACAAGAATGAATGTTTAATTGGAATTGGGGAACGCGAAAATGATTTATACACCTTAAAATTGAAAGACGTTCCAACTCGCGATGTCGAAGCACATACAACAACGATTAAACGGAAACACGATAACTTGAACCCAGCACAACTTTGGCACGCTAGGCTAGGTCATATTTCTCTAAGTAGGATGAACAAGTTAGTTGGGGGTGACATGTTTGATCTGTCAGACATTAACTCCCTACCGACTTGTGAATCTTGTCTTAAGGGAAAGATGACTAAGCAACCCTTCAAGGGTAAGGGTGAGCGTGCTCAAGGCCTATTGGATTTGATCCATACTGATGTGTGCGGCCCGTTTAGTATCGGTACTAAATATGGTCACACATACTTCATCACCTTTACCGACGATTACTCTAGGTATGGGTACTTGTACTTGATGAAGTACAAGTTTGAATCCTTTGAAAGGTTCAAAGAATTCAAGGCTGAAGTAGAAAATAAATTAGGCAAAAGTATTAAAGCACTTCGATCTGATCAAGGTGGTGAATACTTGAGTGCTGAATTTCAAGACTATCTGAAAGAGAATGGGATTCTCGCACAGTGGACCCCTCCGGCCACACCACAGCTCAATGGTGTAGCGGAGCATCGTAATCGGACCTTGTTGGACATGGTTCGATCTATGATGAGCTTCACTGAACTTCCTACCTCGTTTTGGGGCTATGCGCTCGAAACGGCGGTAATGTTGTTGAACAATGTCCACACCAAGGTAGTGGACAAGACTCCATATGAGATATGGATGGGCAAACCACCCAAGTACTCATACATGAGGATTTGGGGATGTCCTTCTTATGTGAAGCAGACAGTGGGAGATAAGCTGGATACGAGATCCATCTTATGCTACTTCATTGGGTATCCAAAGAATTCCATTGGATACTACTTCTACTATCCCAGCGAAACAAAAGTGTTTGTTTCTAGAAATGCCACCTTCATGGAAAGGGAATTTCTACTTGATAGAAAAGGCAAAATAGTAGAACTCGAAGAGGTTCGAGATCCAATCGAAGTACCAGGTGAGTCTCCCGCATCTCCAGAGCCAATACCAGAAATGGTCGCACCTAGGAGATCCGAAAGGGTCCCTAGGGCTCCTGAGAGATATGGTTTTCTCCTTGAAGACGATCAAGGTGATCAAATTGTTGGATCTGATCCAAGAACTTTCAAGGAGGCAATTTCCGATGCTAATTCTAATTTGTGGCTTGAAGCAATGCAGTCTGAGTTCGACTCAATGCATGCTAACCAAGTTTGGACTCTTGTTAACCATCCCGAAGGAATTGTTCCTATTGGGTGTAAATGGGTATACAAGAGGAAACTTGGGCCTGATGGTAAGGTAATGACCTACAAGGCACGACTGGTCGCAAAAGGTTACACTCAGAGGCAAGGTGTTGACTATGATGAAACCTTCTCGCCAGTCGCAATGTTCAAGTCGATTAGAATCTTGTTAGCAATAGCCGCATGGTACGACTATGAGATATGGCAAATGGATGTGAAAACTGTGTTCCTTAATGGAAACATTAAGGAAGAGATCTATATGACGCAGCCTGAGGGTTTCATATCTGTTGGAAGCGAGCATAAGGTATGCAAGCTTCAGAGATCGATCTACAGTCTCAAACAAGCATCGCGAAGTTGGAACCTGAGATTCGATGAAACAATTAAGGAATTTGGTTTCATCAAGAATCCCGAGGAGCCATGTGTGTATAAGAAGGTAGTTAAAAGCGCTGTGACATTCCTCGTACTTTATGTTGATGACATTCTACTCATTGGGAATGATGTAGGAATGCTGCAGTCAACTAAAGTATGGTTGTCTAGTAGATTTTCGATGAAGGACATGGGTGAAGCATCCTATATTCTTGGAATACAGATCTATCGGGATAGATCAAAACGGATGCTCGGACTCACCCAAGCTACCTACATCGATACCATACTTAAGAGGTTCTCTATGGAAGAGTCCAAGAGAGGACACCTACCTATGTGCCACGAGGTCACTATCTAAGTCTATGTGTCCGAAGACTGATGAGAAGATAGAGAGTATGACACGTGTGCCATATGCCTCGGCAATAGGTAGTATTATGTATGGCATGATCTCGACTAGACCGGATGTCGCATATGCTCTGAGTGTCACGAGCCGCTACCAGGCCAACCCCGGCCAATTGCATTGGAAGGCTGTGAAGGATATTCTTAAGTACTTGCGAAGGACTAAGAATATGTTCATGGTCTATGGGGGTGGTGAACTGAAACTGGAAGGCTACACTGATTCTAGCTTCCAGTGTGACGTGGATGATTCGAAATCAACCTCTAGATTTGTATTCATGCTCAATGGTGGTGCTGCCTCTTTGAAGAGTTCCAAGCAAGACACCATCGCGGATTCAACCACTGAGGCTGAGTACATCGCAGCATCAGCTGCTGCTAAGGAGGCCGTTTGGATAAGAATTTCGTCCAAGAGTTGGGCGTCATTCCTAATGGAGTTGGTCCAGTCCATAGGTAGTATTATGTATGGCATGATCTCGACTAGACCGGATGTCGCTATGCTCTGAGTGTCACGAGCCGCTACCAGGCCGACCCCGGCCAATTGCATTGGAAGGCCGTGAAGGATATTCTTAAGTACTTGCGAAGGACTAAGAATATGTTCATGGTCTATGGGGGTGGTGAACTGAAACTGGAAGGCTACACTGATTCTAGCTTCCAGTGTGACGTGGATGATTCGAAATCAACCTCTAGATTTGTATTCATGCTCAATGGTGGTGCTGTCTCTTGGAAGAGTTCCAAGCAAGACACCATCGCGGATTCAACCACTGAGGCTGAGTACATCGCAGCATCAGCTGCTGCTAAGGAGGCCGTTTGGATAAGGAATTTAGTCCAAGAGTTGGGTGTCATTCCTAATGGAGTTGGTCCAATCCCGGTGTACTACGACAACACGGGTGCCGTTGCGCAAGCAAAGGAGCCTAGGTCTCACCAAAGATCCAAACACATACTGAGGAAATACCACATAATCCGGGATATTGTGGCTAGAGGTGACATAGCAGTTGAGAGAGTCGCCTCTGCGGACAACGTTGCTGATCCACTTACGAAGCCCTTGCCTGGACCGTTTGAAAAATATCACGAAACAATGGGACTGCGTCAGATGAGTAGTTGGCTTTAGGGCAAGTGGGAGATTGTTAGAGTAGATGCCCAACTAGCCAACTTGTGGCGTGTGGGTTCATAGACTCTTGTATATGACAATCTTTATATATGATATTCGCATTTATTTATATGGCATTCTTTACTTTCATTGTGTTGTATGATGATTAAAAATTGCGTTGAGTAAATACCTAGAATGCACTAAAGTGTATGTTAGATGTGATAGTGGGTATGACGGCTATCATGAAACACATCTAATAGTCACTGTGTATTCTGAACATGTTCCTAGTCGATTGGACCGTTAAAATGAGGATAAGGCCGCCCGAGCTAGAGACTAATATCTGCGATGCGAAGTACCACGTTTCATTGGTAGGGAACATTGTGATGTTCTGACCATGCAGATAGATAGTGACCTGGTGATCTATCGAACTACCCTCGTTCGGACTTTCCAAGTGGTTACCATTTGTCGAGTGGATAAGTCCGAGGTCTTGGTTGTACTGATTAGTCCTCACGACTCGAAACGTCATTGAGACTATACATGATAGGCGTCTCACTTTGACTCGTTTGCCGACTCACTTGGGGTCATCAGGCGGCGGGATTGGGTGAGACCCCGATGCATGTAGGAGTCGATGCATCATTGTCGAGGATTCACCGCTCGCAGACATGCGTGGATATCCTATGCTATCTGAGGGGATAATAGTGTATAACTCTCTGGCCAGAGTACTAGAAGGTTTTAGGTAAATGGGTTTACCTAGTTACACGCGATGTCAATATTCGTTCTCCAAGATGTACGCATAGCTATCGGATCTATAGCGACTCTCGATTTACCAATGGTCGTTGATCTAACCGAGATATATGTGTTGAAAGGACCGTACTATACGCTAACCATGACCGACTGGTTCTTGTATCCGGTCGTGGACCTGATTGACGTAGTCTACCGCAATCTACCGTGAAGTGCCAGTTTCCTCGAGAAACTGGTCGGAGCCAGGCACGAGTTGCCAGCAAGGTAGTCATCTGAACACCCTATGAATGTCATAGATTGTTATTTGTAATTGAATTGTATTGATCGTCTCCCGGCAATTTTTGTTCTTCCGCTGCCTCGCCGGGAGGCGTGATCCGGATCCGCCGCGGTTCCCCAACAGATTCATCTCTAAGTCAGAACTGCACATCTCAATTAAACTGTTAGTAAATAATCAGCAGGTTTTGTGTATTTCAAAATTCAGATTCTGATCTGTAAATACAGATCCAACAATCTCCCCCTTTTTGATTTACACAAAACCTGAATAAACATATGCACGAATGTTTATCGTTTGAAATATTTCTCCTTCCTTTTGTGGGAATCAAAAAGAGTTTGAAATCTTGTCTCCCCCTTAATATTTAAACAAAACTCCCCCTCAACAGATCATGGGGTATTTTTATTTTCGAAATAAATGACTTTATGCACAGGAAGACAGTTTGTCGAAAGCAGTATGAATGCATGAGATTTTGAAAGCAAAGTCAATGCTACTCAAATATTCTCATATATATGGACCAGATGAGCAATAGAAGATTCAATCCACAGAATCTCTTCCATTTTTTCCTAAGGCTTGGCCTCGCACAGCCCTAGAGATCTTGGCGTCCACAGACCTCGCGCAATCTGTCAGCTCGTCGGAAGAGATGTTGTCGCTATTTCCTTTCGAGAAATCGCTCTGCAATTCAATAGACATTCCTCCCCCTATCCATATGCCATGAGTTTTGAAAATATTAAAATTCTGTAGCACAGACAGGCTTTCGAACAGATATCAGAGAATATTTTAATAAACTGCTTAAAAACATTTTTCGAAGAAAATGCACTATGCAAAAATAACCCGCTCTGATACCACTAGTTAGGATCGATTTACCCTCTATCTATTTGTTATTTGACAATAATTGACACTTAGAGGGTGTACCAGATCGAATGATAAGACGTAGGATTCAACAAGGCATTGAAGCCGGGTTGCGATAACCAAACTCGTTCCAGCTGGTTGTTGAAACTAGCTTGATACAAACAAGCGCTAAACATGATGGTTCCAGCTGGATGCTAAAACGAGCTCGACACACACCCGGACGATCTGGTTAACTTATCTTGAGCTGCAATAGCTCAGTGTTCTTGAATACTTGTGCACCGAGATACAGATTGAGTAATGAGTTAAAATCATGCGGAAATAACTCAAACTGCACTATTAGATTTCGAAAGCTCATTTAAACAGTTTTAAACACAGTTTGTAAATATGCAGTGCATATGTATGAATGCAGTAAACAGTAAAGGAAATACGCTGATTTGTTTCTGGAAGTTCGGAGCAAACTCTCCTACATCTCCCCTTCTTCCACAATCGGGAATGATATCACTAGAAGACTTTGATTGCAGCGTCCCTACGCTACAACCCACTCCGACGACCCGCAGTCACAAGAAATCCTAGCATCAACCACCACACACTAAGCCCGCAAGCTGTGTGACTAAAAACACTTCTTTAACGCCTCAGTGAGAAAGGCTAAACACACTTCTTTAACGTTTCAGTGCGAAAGACAACACAATGATTTGTGTTTATGATTCACTCAACTATACTGTTAATCTCACTGCTCTTATATGTGAGTGAATTTGTGTGTGAGAAATATACAGTGTAAGCTCTCTATTTATTTTGTTTTCTCACACACTAGGAAGTGCTTCGTCAAGCGATGACTCGTTGTCTTTCCGTTCTCTGCTCTTATACTGCTTGCTGCTTGATGTATGTAAAGCCTCTTGCAATTTTATCCGTTGGACACAAGGATGTAGCCGTTGTAAAGGCTTCTGAAAAGTTCTGACAAAGTTGTACCTTGTGTCCTTTTGCTTTTAATGCTTTTGCAGGCTTTGTTGACTTTAAGCTCCTTTTCATTAAATGCGCTGCAGCAACCATTGCTGACTTCTGAGCTCTGTGAACAGCGTATTGACAAATCAGTTTGAACTTCGCAATACAATCTCCACAATACATGTGTTCAAACTGCTTTGCTCTGAGCTGGTCTCTGTTCTCTGAGCTGGTTTCGGAACTCTGGGCTAGTCTCTACCAGCTGGTTGCTGAGCTGGTTTTTCCCTTAGCTGGTCTCCGAGCTTGTCTCTTCATCATCACACTGTACTGCTTTTCAACACTGATCTGAACATGCTCTAGCTTCAAGCTGGTGAACCAGCTTGGGTATCCTCTGCGATCTGGTTGTCCTTAACTGGATCAGCTTGAGTGTCCCCTCCCTGAACCGGCTAAGTTGTCCAATGCTCGACCAGCTTGGGCGTCCCCTCACTGTTCTAGCTTGTACTACTCCTCGATCTGCACTGCTATCTGCTCTCAATCGATCTGCTATCAGTGCTTTCATCCAGCTCGCTGCTGATGTCAGGCCTCGTGCTCATATCAGAGATAAAACATACAAACACATGCGGAAGCTACTAAAAAGCGGGTAAAATTTTCGCTTTTGGCATGACGGTTTAAAACATATAATTTAAAATAGCGCAATACTCAAAATACATTCCAGTTTATCAAAATAACTAAACAGTAGAGCATAACAAGAGCAACAACAACAACAACATGTATCAGACTCCATCAACAAAATACAACAACAAAGCGCAGGGCATCCCCTGGCTAACTGTACTGATACATATAAATATGCTATATGCTACTGGGATACTCAACCACCTCCTGGGGCACCACCAGCTGGGTTATAACCACGACGAACTGTAAAACCTGGGTTCCCTGAAAACAACACAACAAGGAAAACAACCAAGTCCCAGAGGGACATGGGGTCAAACCACAGTACGGAGAGCAAATGAAATAGCTAAAGGAAATGCGTAAGATAATAATGCAGATGCTATGCATGAGACACCAGATAACAGCTGAAGGCTACAACCAACAAGGGAGCCAAGGAACTCAAACATAGCTCCACAATATCAGCAACGAATCAGTGGCCATGCGGTGTGTTCAAAGTGTGGTAATGAGCCACTCGCCTTGACACTACACCCAAATACCAGATGCAACAAACAACTCAACCTGCCGTTGCCTAGCCCATGAACTGTGGTAGTTAACCACTCGGCGCATGGTGGCTAACAGATCCCAGCATGGAGATGAGAGTGCGGTATTGCCGCTCGCCCTCGCATCCTGATAAGAATCAACATCAACAATACAACAAGATACAAGGCTGCAAAATACGATATACAAGGGATCGGAAATATGCGTGAACAAATGCGTGTATGCAAATAACATAAAACAGCTAGCATAAACATCAATGCTCAGCAAGCAATACACAACCATGTTCACCGAAACATCCAGCAGCCTCACGTTAAATCTCACGCCAATTCCAAGCTACATCAAGCTCAAATCCGTACCTTATATTTCTGTGTAACAATTATCACCGCAAAGGTCCCAAGAAATCTGGATGACAACCTGCCGAAACACACAGGGCAATATTCTCAAGGGACGCTAATACACAGAAAGCACGGCTGGGAGTCACACACTCACACCAGCAGCTGATTCCAACAATACCACTAACAGGAAGCTTAAACAAAGGCTAAGACTAAGATCTCAACAACAATTCGAAGTTCTACCTCAACGACGCAACAGCACGTACCAAACGGTGGTCGGAAACGACGAGAATCACCGGATAAAATCATTGGTGAACAGTACTTAGGGTTTGAAGAACAGAGGTCGAAAATCGAGAGAATTTTACTAAGTATGGGAATCCAATAAACCAATCGAAGACCAAGTCTTCCAATAAATATATACATCTCAACTGATGATAACAATTCCCACCGACAAAACCAGTCGACACTCGTTGAAAACACAATCAGTAGGTGCAGAGCAAACCAACTGCTGAATTCTCAAATAACACTAAGCAAAACGGTGTCGCAGCGACTTAACTAAACGACGTCGCACAGCTTATGTCATCGTATCTGCCATCAGCTGGTCATCCAAAACCAGCAACTGGATTCCTCACTCAACGCAACATATCTTTGAAGCTGGTACCAAACGCGACATCAAAACGCAGCGTTTCAACTAATCTAAACAGCGTCGCTTAACCACGTCAGCAAATATTTTGAACTAACACAAGCAACAACTGATCGCTACTAGGGGCAAACATACCAGCTGCTGATTTCTTAGTGCTAACCAAAACGACGTCGCCTCTACTAATCCAAACGACGGTGTATAGCTCTTCGCTACAGGAGCTTGCTGCTAACAGATATCATCCAGCAGATACCTCACAAAACGTCACCGTTTTGAAATCCTTAGCGCTCACTGCTGAATCCACGTGAGCGTTGCTGCTGGCAGACTTTGTCAACGACTGGTCACTCACGCCAAAACGACGGCGTTTGATCTCCCGCGATACTAATACACGCTACGACTGGTTTTCACAAAATTGACCAGCTTTCACCACGAAACCAGCTTTCACCCAAAAATCTCAAAAATACGAAAACTTCCAGAATTGCTTAAAACATGAAATCTGCCCGAAAATTCAATCCAAAGCCTCAAACAGAAATCTGAATCACCAGAAATCCTTGAAATCCGATTAATTCAACAATTAATCTTACATCAAAATCAGGTCTCACATTTCTCCCCCACTAAAAAGGATTTCGTCCTCGAAATCACAACAACAACTTTGGAACACAACACAGCAACAAAATACAAAACAGGAACTCGCCTAACACAAGGCCAAGAGTTCAAGATAACTGAGCAAACAATTAACAACAACTAGGGAAGATAATACAACCAAAAGCTACAAACTACTGTAAATTTATCTCAAGAGCTACTCAAACAGATGCGGCCACTCGCGCTGCATCTTTTATTCCAGCTCCCAAGTAGCTTCTTCCCTGCCATGTTTGCTCCATTGTACCATCAGCAACAGAATGGTCTTATTCCTCAACTGTTTCTCTTTTCTGCCAAGGATCTGCAAGGGGTATTCCTGATAGATCAACGACTGATCTAGCTCAACCTCGTCAGTCCTAAGCACATGAGACGGATCTGGCTCATACTTCCTCAACATGGAAACATGAAAGACATCATGTAGGGAAGACAATTCTGGAGGCAACAACAATCGATACGCTAAAGGGCCAATCCTCTCAACGATCTCATACGGTCCGACGTAACAATGGGCTAACTTTCCCTTGTGTCCAAAGCGCATAACACTACGGAACGGAGAAACTTTGAGAAATACCTGATCACCAACCTGAAACTCCAGAGGTAGACGCCTCTTATTCTCATAACTGGCTTGGAGATCCTGGGTAGCTTTCATCCGCTGTCGAATTAGATCCACATGATCCTTCATTTGCTGCACAAAGTCAGGGGCAGATAGCTGCTTCTCCCCCACTTCTTCCCAACATACCGGCGATCTGCACTTCCTGCCGTACAAAGCCTCAAAAGGGGCCATGCCAATCGTCACCTGATAGCTGTTATTGTAGAAAACTCTACTAAAGACAACGCGTCTTGCCAGCTACCTCCGAAATCCAACACAACAGCTCGTAACATATCCTCCAACGTCTGGATATTTCTCTCAGATTGGCCATCTGTCAGGGGGTGATACGCTGTGCTCATAGCCAATCTGGTGCCCAAAGTTGTTTGCAAACTCTTCCAAAACCTGGAAGTAAACCTCGGATCTCGGTCTGAGACGATCGAAATTGGCACACCGTGCAGTCTAACAACAAAATCAACGTACAGCTTCGCCATCTTCTTCAACGAGAAGGTCATCCCATAGGGAATAAAATGTGCAGACTTCGACAGTCGGTCTATAACCACACAAATAGCATAGATGCGTCACGAAATCCATAGCAATGTGCTCCCAATTCCATTGGGTCACTTCCAAACTCTGCAACAGACCACCAGGTCTCATCCTTTCGGCCTTAACCATCTGACAATTCAAACAACGGGCGACAAAACCAGCAACGTCGCTCTTCAGGCCAGCCCACCAGAAGTGCGGCTTCAACGCATGGTACATCTTCCGTGCACCAGGATGAACACTATGTCTACTACAGTGCTCTTCCCGAAGGATCTCCTCCTTCAAATCAATCAAATTGGGCACAACCAACCTACCCCGGAAATGCAAACAACCATCGGAAGAGACAGAATAGTCCTCAAGTTCGCCAGCCCTGACCTTTAACTTCAACTCGTGGATGGAAGGATCAGTCCTCTGTGCTGCTCGAATACTCGAAACAATCTGCGGCTCCACTTGGAAAGAAGAAACCACAACACAATCCTCAGCCGGGTAGAATCTCCAACCCGTAGTGTTAAGATGCTCCTGATCCTTAGAGATGTACAACGATGCAAGCATCTCACTAGCCTTCCTGCTCAAAGAATCTGCCACTACGTTCGAATTCCCAGGCTGGTACTTGATTTCGCAATAAAAGTTCTTTAGCAGCTCCATCCAACGACGTTGTCTCATGTTCAAGTCAGGCTGTGAAAACAGATACTACAAATTCTTGTGGTCCGAGAACACCACAAATTGCTCGCCATACAGGTAGTGACGCCAGATCTTCAACGCAAAAACAATGGCCGCTAGCTCCAAATCATGGACCGGATAACGAGTCTCGTGCGATTTCAACTGCCGCGAGACATACGCAATGACTCGACCATTCTGCATCAAAACACAGCCCAATCCATTGAGCGAAGCGTCAGAACAAACAACGAAACCACCTGAACCGGACGACAGAGCTAACACAGGTGCAGTAGTCAACTTTTCCTTGAGCAGTTGAAACACATTCACACACTGCTCAGTCCAAATAAACCTCTTGTCCTTCTGGGTCAATTGAGTCATCGGCTTGGCTATGCTAGAGAAACTTTCGATGAAACGACGGTAATAGCCCGCTAAACCCAAGAAACTGCGAATCTCAGACACATTCCTGGGACGCTCCCAGTGCAGAACAGCATCAACCTTACTGAGATCCACAGAAATGCCATCCGCTGAAATGACATGACCCAGAAATACAACACGATCCAACCAAAACTCGCACTTGGAGAATTTAGAATACAACTGCTGTTCTCTCAATCTCTGCAGGACAATTTCCAAGTGCTCCTTGTGCTCCATCGGAGTCTTCGAGTACACCAAGATGTCTTCAATGAAAACAATCACAAATTGGTCTATGAACTCTCTAAAAACTCGGTTCATCAGATCCATGAAGACTGCAGGCGCTTTGGTCAAACCAAACGGCATCACTAGAAACTCGAAATGTCTGTACCTTGTACGAAACGCAGTCTTTGCAACATCCTGATCTCTCACCCTCAGCTGATGGTACCCTGAACGAAGATCAATCTTCGAGTACACCGCAGAACCTTGCAGTTGATCAAACAGATCGTCGATTCTCGGCAATGAGTACTTGTTATTGACAGTAGCTTTGTTCAGCTGGCGAAAATCAATGCAAATCCGCATTGAGCCATCCTTCTTCTTCACAAACAAGATGGGCGCTCCCCACGGCGACATACTAGGTAGGATAAAACCTTTCTCCAGCAAATCATCTAACTGCACCTTGAGTTCTCTCAACTCCGCAAGCGCCAGACGATACGGGGCACGAGAAACTGGAGCTGTGCCAGGCACCAGCTCTATGCTGAAGTCTATCTCCCGCCTCGGAGGAAAACCAGGAATCTCCTCCGGAAACACATCGGGAAAGTGCCGCACCACGGGAACGTCACTAAGCTACACACGAGAAGAAGAAGACGCATCCAAAGCGTAAATCAGGAAACCAGCATTTCCTAAGGATAACAAGCTGAACATCTCCATTGCTGAGACCAACGGGATCTTCGATCGAGAATCCTGGCCGTAGAAGTCCCACTTCTCGCCAGACATATGCCTAAAGTGCACAATCCCATGGAAACAGTCCACGGAGGCCCTATACTTGGACAACACGTCCATCCCAACTATACAATCGAAATCCCACAGCATCATCGGATCAAGTTCGCTACCAACACATGCTCATCAAACCGCAACACGCCATCTAACAAAACCTCCTGGGAGAACAAGCTCACACCACCAGGGGTAGACACGAAAACAGCATCGCGCAACGAAATGGTACACAAACCATTCTAAACAACAAACGAATCAGAAAAAAAAATAATGCAATGCACCGGTGTCAAACAACACACGCGCAGGAAAGTCAAAAACAAGGCAAGTACCTGAGATCACCCGACTTGGCGTCTCCTCGGCCTGCTCCCTAGTGATGGCGTTAACCTGAGCATGCTGGGGTCCAGAGTAGAAAGGTTGAGACGACTGCCCAAAACGCGGAGGACCAGGCTGCTGGAAAGGCCTGAACTGAGTCTCACCCAACCGAGGCTGCTGAAACTGAGGGGAACGACCCCTAGACTGACCTCCACGACCATGAGGCTGAGCCACGGTCTGCTGTGATCCAGCTGACGGACACACTCTAGCAAAATGCCCGTACTGACCACAAAGGTTGCAGAAACCCTGCACACAAACACACTGCGTAGACAGATGCTTCCCACCGCAAAACCCACAAAACTCAGCCCGAGAACCACTGCTACTCGAGCTGCCCGAACCAGAAGAGCCAGAACCCGACTTCTTCTTGAACTGCTGACCGCGGAGATGGAACCTCTGACGGCCAGACTGCTGCGCCACCTATGGATGCTGCTACTGGGGCTGATAGGCGGACTGGGAGGACTGAGAAGACTGCGCTCCCTGACTATCAGAACGATCACCCGGCGCTGCCTGCTGCCTACGAGCACGACGACTGCGCAAGCCCTTCTCAATGTCAATAGCAGCATCCACGGCCTCCGCATAACTCTTGGGCTTGCTGGTCAGCACCATCTGATATAGCTCTTCATTCAAGCCCTCGAGAAATCTAGTCCGCTTGGCCCTTTCCCGGCCAGAAACATGGGGAACGTACGCCAACAAAGAAGAGAACTGCCGAGCATACTCCCTAACAGTCATGGAGCCCTGCTCCAGATGGTCGAACTCCCGCTCCCGGGCGTTCACATAAGACTCGGGCACATAATCCTGCCGGAAGGTCTCGCAAAAACTGCCACAAGAGATCCCAACACCGGTCTCCAACAAAGTACTCTAAGCGCCTTGCCACCAGCGCTCCGCCGCCTTCCTGAGCAAGAGGGTCACCAAACTCAGTCGAAGATCATCATCATACTGCACCCGATCGAAAAGACCGATAATATTCCAGAGCCACGAGTCTGCATCCTCACTGGACTCGTCACCGTTAAAGACTGGAGGGTTCATCCGCTGAAACCGTGCTATTACGACATCCATCCTCTCCATAGGAGGTGCCGCAACCTCAACTTCCTCCTCGTCGCTAACACGAGTACGACTGCGAGCACTACGCCTATCCTCATTCTGTCCTGCCGATTCCTCAAACTGCCCATACCTCTACCACAACGTCTAGGCGGCATCTACGAAAACACTCAACAGGATCAAGAAAAACAGAACAGATACAACATAGATAGAACATAACACAAATATGCAGCACGTAGTCACATAAGTCAAGCACATGCAACACACGACACTGTGCCTAGACTCAAGTGTGATCATAGAAATTGAGCTTATCCCAGCTTAAGCTCTGATACAAAAAATGTCAGGCCTCGTGCTCATATCAGAGATAAAACATACAAACACATGCGGAAACTACTAAAAAGCGGGTAAAATTTTCGCTTTTGTCCTGACGGTTTAAAACATATAATTTAAAATAGCGTAATACTCAAAATATATTCCAGTTTATAAAAATAATTAAACAGTATAGCATAACAAGAGCAACAACAACAACAACATGTATCAGACTCCATCAACAAAATACAACAACAAAGCGCAGGGCATCCTTTGGCTAACTGTACTGATATATATAAATATGCTATACGCTACTGGGATACTCAACCACCTCCTGGGGCAACACCAGCTGGGTTATAACCATGACCAACTGTAAAACCTGGGTTCCCTGAAAACAACACAACAAGGAAAACAACCAAGCACCAGAGGGACATGGGGTCAAACCCCAGTACGGAGAGCAAATGAAATAGCTAAAGGAAATGCGTAAGATAATAATGCAGATGCTATGCATGAGACACCGGATAACAGCTGAAGGCTACAACCAACAAGGGAGCCAAGGAACTCAAACATAGCTCCACAAGATCAGCAACGAATCAGTGGCCACGGGGTGTGTTCAAATTGTGGTAATGAGCCACTCGCCTTGACACTACACCCAAATACCAGATGCAACAAACAACTCAACCTGCCGTTGCCTCGCCCATGAACTGTGGTAGTTAACCACTCGGCGCATGGTGGCTAACAGATCCCAGCAGGGAGATGAGAGTGCGGTATTGCCGCTCGCCCTCGCATCCTGGTAAGAATCAACAGCAACAATACAACAAGATACAAGGCTAAAAAATATGATACACAAGGGATCGGAAATATGCGTGAACAAATGCGTGTATGCAAATCACATAAAAGAGCTAGCATAAACATCAATGCTCAGCAAGCAATACACAGCCATGTTCACCGAAACATCCCAACAGCCTCACATTAATTCTCACGCCAATTCAAAGCTACATCAAGCTCAAATCCGTACCTTATATTTCTGTGTAACAATTATCACCGCAAAGGTCCCAATAAATCTGGATGACAACCTGCCAAACACACAGGGCAATATTATCAAGGGACGCTAATACACAGAAAGCACAGCTGGGAGTCACACACTCACACCAGCAGCTGATTCCAACAATACCACTAGCAGGAATCTTAAACAAAGGCTAAGACTAAGATCTCAACAGCAATTCGAAGTTCTACCTCAATGACGCAACACATGGCCGAAGACAGCAACTTCGCGATCTCGCTCTAGCCAACAACAGCCTCCAAGAATGGTATAGAAAGGAAGAGCTTCTCGAGAGGAGTCAAACGCTACCTCGCACGTACCAAACGGTGGCCGGAAACGACGAGAATCACCGGATAAAATCAACGGTGAACAGTACTTAGGGTTCGAAGAACAGAGATAGACAATCGAGAGAATTTTACTAAGTGTGGGAATCCAATAAACCAATCGAAGACCAAGTCTTCCAATAAATATATACATCTCAACTGCTGATAACAATTCCCACCGAAAAAACCAGTCGACACTCGTTGAAAACACAATCAGTAGGTGCAAAGCCAAACGCTACCTCGCACGTACCAAACGGTGGCCGGAAACGACGAGAATCACCGGATAAAATCAACGGTGAACAGTACTTAGGGTTCGAAGAACAGAGATAGACAATCGAGAGAATTTTACTAAGTGTGGGAATCCAATAAACCAATCGAAGACCAAGTCTTCCAATAAATATATACATCTCAACTGCTGATAACAATTCCCACCGAAAAAACCAGTCGACACTCGTTGAAAACACAATCAGTAGGTGCAAAGCAAACCAACTGCTGAATTCTCAAATAACACTAAGCAAAACGGTGTCGCAGCGACTTAACTAAACGACGTCGCACATCTTACGTCATCGTATCTGCCATCAGCTGGTCATCCAAAACCAGCGACTGGATTCCTCACTCAACGCAACATATCTTTGCAGCTGGTACCAAACGCGACATCAAAACGCAGCGTTTCAACTAATCTAAACGGCGTCGCTTAACCACGTCAGCAAATCTGTTGAACTAACACAAGCAACAACTGATCGCTACTAGGGGCAAACATACCAGCTGATGATTTCTTAGCGCTAACCAAAACGACGTCGCCTCTACTAATCCAAACGACGGCGTATAGCTCTTCGCTACAGGAGCTTGCTGCTAACAGATATCATCCAGCAGATACCTCACAAAACGTCACCATTTTGAAATCCTTAGCGCTCACTGCTGAATCCACGTGAGCGTTGCTGCTGGCAGACTTTGTCAACGACTGGTCACTCACGCAAAAACGACGACGTTTGATCTCCCGTGATACTAATACACGCTACGACTGGTTTTCACCAAATCGACCAGCTTTCACCACGAAACCAGCTTTCACCCAAAAATCTCAAAAATACAAAAACTTCCAGAATTGCTTAAAACATGAAATCTGACCCGAAAATACAATCCAAAGCCTCAAACAGAAATCTGAATCACCAGAAATCCTTAAAATCCGATTAATTCAACAATTAATCTTACATCAAAATCAGGTCTCACAGTTGAACTGCTACATTTCTCTTCATCCAGCTCGCTTCTATCTCTGTACCAGCTTGCTTCCGTTGCAGGTTCATATTTTTGTTCGAGACCGGTGCTACCCCCTTCGAAACGGTACAACGAGCAAAACTCACTCCTATGTAGTGAGCTAAGATGTTTTTTGACCAAATTACTTCATTTAGGCTCCGAAATCACGTTTTTCTATTCTCAGATCTGGTTCAGCTACAGTATCAGATCTAGTTCAGTTCACTGCTGCTCAGCTGATTCGTCTCTAAGTCAGACCTGCACATCTCAATTAAACTATTAGTAAATAATCAGCAGGTTTTGTGTATTTCAAAATTCAGATTCTGATCTATAAACACAGATCCAACAATCTCCCCCTTTTTGATTTATACAAAACCTGAATAAACATATGCACGAATGTTTATTGTTTGAAATATTTCTCCCCTTTTTTGTGGGAATCAAAAAAAGTTTGAAATCTTGTCTCCCCCTTAATATTTAAACAAAACTCCCCCTCAAAAGATCATGGGGTATTTTATTTTCAAAATAAATGACTTTATGCACAGGAAGACCGTTTGTCGAAAGCAGTATGAATGCATGAGATTTTGAAAACAAAGTCGATGCTACTAAAAATTTCTCATATATATGGACCAGATGAGCAATAGAAGATTCAATCCACAGAATCTCTTCCATTTTTCCCTAAGGCTTAGCCTCGCCCAGCCCTAGAGCTCTTGGCGTCCACAGACCTCACGCAATATGTCTGCTCGTCGGAAGAGATGTTGCCGCTATTTCCTTTCGAGAAATCGCTCTGCAATTCAATAGACATTCCTCCCCCTATCCATATGCCATGAGTTTTGAAAATCTTAAAATTTTGTAGCGCAGACAGACTTTCGAACGGATATCAGAGAATATTTTAATAAACTATTTAAAACCATTTTTCGAAAAAAATGCACTATTCAAGAACAACCCACTCTGATACCACTTGTTAGGATCGATTTACCTTCTATATATTTGTTATTTGACAATAATCGGCACTTTAGAGGGTGTAACCAGATCGAATGATAAGACGCATGATTCAGCAAGGCATTGAAGCCGGGTTGCGATAACCAAACTCGTTCCAGCTGGTTGTTGAAACCAGCTTGATACAAAGCAAGCACTAAACATGCAGGTTCCAGCTAGATACTGAAACCAGCTCGACACACACCCGAACGATCTGGTTAACTTATCTTGAGCTGCAATAGTTCAGTGTTCTTGAATACTTGTGCACAGAGATACAGATTGAGTAATGAGTTAAAATCATGCGGAATTAACTCAAACTGCACTCTTATATTTCGAAAGCTCATTTAAACAGTTTTAAACACATTTGTAAATATGCAGTGCGTATGTATGAATGCAGTAAACAATAAAGGAAATACACTGATTTGTTTCTGAAAGTTCGGAGCAAACTCTCCTACATCTCCCCTTCTTCCACAATCGGGAAGGATATCACTAGAAGATTTTGATTGCAGCGTCCCTAAGCTACAACCCACTCCGACGACCCGCATCCACAAGAAATCCTAGCATCAACCACCACACACTAAGCCCGCAAGCTGTGTGACTAACAACACTTCTTTAACGCCTCACGTGAGAAAGGCTACACACACTTCTTAACGTCTCAGTGCGAAAGACAACACAATGTATGAATGCAGTAAACAATAAAGGAAATACACTGATTTGTTTCTGAAAGTTCGGAGCAAACTCTCCTACATCTCCCCTTCTTCCACAATCGGGAAGGATATCACTAGAAGATTTTGATTGCAGCGTCCCTAAGCTACAACCCACTCCGACGACCCGCATCCACAAGAAATCCTAGCATCAACCACCACACACTAAGCCCGCAAGCTGTGTGACTAACAACACTTCTTTAACGCCTCAGTGAGAAAGGCTACACACACTTCTTTAACGTCTCAGTGCGAAAGACAACACAATGATTTGTGTTTATGATTCACTCAACTATTCTGTTAATCTCACTGCTCTTATATGTGAGTGAATTTGTGTGTGAGAAATATACAGTGTAAGATCTCTCTTTCTTTTGTTTTCTCACACACTAGGAAGTGCTTCGTCAAGCGATGACTCTTTGTCTTTCCGTTCTCTTCTCTTCTACTGCTTGCTGCTTGATGTATATAAAGCCTCTTGCAATTTTATCCATCGGACACAAGGATGTACCCGTTGTAAAGGCTTTTGAAAAGTTCTGACAAAGTTGTACCTTGTGTCCTTTTGCTTTTAATGCTTTTGCAGGCTTTGTTGACTTTAAGCTCCTTTTCATTAAATGCGCTGCAGAAACCATTGCTGACTTCTGAGCTCTGTGAACAGCGTATTGACAAATCAGTTTGAACTTCGCAATACAATCTCCACAATACTTGTGTTCAAACTGCTTTGCTCTGAGCTGGTCTCTGTTCTCTGAGCTGGTTGCTGAACTTGTTAGAGTAGATGCCCAACTAGCCAACTTGTGGCGTGTGGGTTTTCATTGACTCTTGTACAAACGATCTTTATATATGATATTCGCATTCTTTTATATGGCATTCTTTACTTTCATTATGTGTGTAATGATTTACAATTGTGTTGAGTAAAGACCTAGATTACACTAAAGCGTATGTTAGATGTGATAGTGGGTATGACGGCTATCATGAAACACATCTAATAGTCGCTGTGTATTCTAAACATGTTCCTAGTCGATTGGGCCGTCAAAATGAGGATAAGGCTCTTGTACAAACGATCTTTATATATGATATTCGCATTCTTTTATATGGCATTCTTTACTTTCATTATGTGTGTAATGATTTACAATTGTGTTGAGTAAAGACCTAGATTACACTAAAGCGTATGTTAGATGTGATAGTGGGTATGACGGCTATCATGAAACACATCTAATAGTCGCTGTGTATCGCCGCGCCGCCGCCGCCCGCCGCCGTTCGTCGCCGGAAATTCGTTCCGGCCAGTTCGACGTGGAGAATCCGATCGTGCTGATCTCGACTTCTAGTCTGCTGAATTTTGAAAGACAACGCAACTGCTGAATTCTAACAAAGTAATGCAGCTGCTGAATTTTGAAAGACAACGCAACTGCTGAATTCTAACAAAGTAATGCAGCTGCTGAATGTTACGAAAGCATTGCCGTAACTACCGCAATCAACCGAGAAGCGCCGGGTTCTTGAAACACCGGTTGGAGCCAGGCACAAGTGCCAGACAGGTAACTCGTTGAAACACCCTATGTATGTCGATACATATGATTGTTTGATTATTCGTATTGATCGCATCCCGGTCAAATTTTTGTTCTTCCGCTGCCTGCCGGGGTGCGGATCCGGGACCATTATCCAACAGAACTCTAGGCTGGTCTCTACCAGCTGGTTGCTGAGCTGGTTTTTCCCTTAGCTGGTCGCTACATCATCACACTGTGCTGCTTTTCAACACTTTTGCTTCAAGCAGGTGAACCAGCTTGGGTATCCTCTGCGATCTGGTTGTCCTTAGCTGGATCAGCGCGAGCATCCCCTCACTGTACCAGCTAAGTTGACCAATGCTAGATCAGCTTGGGCTTCCCCATAATGTTCTAGCTTGGACTACTCCTCAATCTGCACTGCTAGCTGCTCTCAATCAATCAGCTATCAGTGATTTCATCCAGCTCACTGCTGAGCTGCTACATTTCTCTTCATCCAGCTCTCTTCTATCTCTGTACCAGCTTGCTTCCATTTCAGGTTCATATTTTTGCTCGAGACCAGTGCTACCCCATCCGAAACGGTCCAACGAGCAAAACTCACTCCTACGCAGTGAGCTAAGCCGCTTTTTGGCCAAATTCCTTATAGGCCTCCGAAATCGCGTTTTTATATTCTCAGATCTAGTTCAGCTATAGTATTAGATAAAATCCTCGAGTAAAAGAATACTGAAAACCAACATGTTTAAAAACCAGTATCTAAAACTGTAACATGACAGGACAGAATCATAAAGGCGGTCACGGGGTACTGCTGCAACCGGCGCTCAGAGGTAATCACCGCCAGTTGGAATGAACTCATCAACAGGATCATCACCTGCATCATTTAAACCTAGTGAGCCTAGAGGCTCAGCATGCTCTATCGTAATGCATAACAAAGTACATACTAATAAAATCGCATGCAAGCACCTACTGTAATTAAAATAGCGTAAAAGCGTGAATGCATGCTTGATCTTAAACATTCCATCCTGTAATCATAACATAACATATCATATATCATATAAGGCATGGCATATCGTATCCTGAAAAGAAGGCGTATGAGTCATATCCGTGAATGTGAGCAACGTATGACTGATCAGTCGTAATAACCAACGTACGTGGCGGTGTGGTTCTCCCGACCTTACCTCGGGATCCCTATATGTCACACCTCCTGAAAAATGCCACTTCACCGCGATGTTACTCGAGGATCCATAGGCCATGAAATCCTGAAATCCTGAAATCCTGAAAACAGGGGATCTCCGGGCCCGGCTACCCAGTTAACTCCCATAGTAGACTTTGCCACATCACTTCAATCTCGGGTTTTTACATAAAAAGAACATGCCTGATCGTTTCATAAAATCTCATGATACGTGAATTTTCTTAAAATCATGCAATTTAAAAGCTTAGCCCATTAATGTATAATTAATCATTTCTTTTAAAACATTTTCATACATAGCATACTACATATATGATTAATTATACCTTTACGGGCTTCTACATTTTTTTCTACTTCGGTCAGGGTTTGATCCCGGGGCTTGGCTCGCTACAACTAGACCAAACGTCGCTCCAAACTCGGCCGATGAAATGAATGTTCACCGCTTTTTCCCATTTTGCCTGATTTTAATTAAATAATGACTTATAAAAATCAAGGCTAATTTTGACCAATTAAAATTAATTTTGACTTCCAAAAATCATTTTGGGACTTATAAAAATCAATTTTTACCTTTAAAAGCAATTTAAATCATTTTTGACTTCAAAAGCCGATTTCGACCAAATTAAATTCCAAAAAATCGATTTTGACTCCAATTAAAATCCTAAAGCCCTAATTTTGACTAAAAACATAAAATTAGACATAACTAAATTATTTGAAAAAAGTTTGACTCAATTTTGACTTCTGGCTAATTTCCTGACAATTGGACCTTTGACACATTAATTAAAATAACAGGTCCCTAAATAAAATAACTTGGACCGATTTTAAAACATTTGACTCAAGACTCGAAGAACCGATCCGGTCCAACCAAACCAGCCGGTTCAATTGAACCGAACCCATCCAAAAGTAAACCCTAAACCGAACACACACACGCACACACCAGCGGCGTAGCGAGCAGCGTCCAGTCTTCACGATCGTTCTCCCTGTTCCGGCCACAACTGTCGGAGCCCTTACAGCTGGACCACCCCAGGTCAAGACGGTTCCAACGAGACCAACCTTGGCTCAAACCGTTGGCTAACCAGGGAGAACTGGTCGCTGCAAGTGGTCCAGCCATGCTGCGCCGTCGCGACCACCTGCTGGTCTTCGCATTCGTTCTCCCTTATCTGGCCACCAATGTCGGAGACCTTCCCACTGGACTACCCCCAGGTACAGACGGTTCTAACGAGACCACCATGGTCCAAACCATGGGCTAACCAGGGATAAATGATCGAGGGAAGTGGGCGCATCAGCCACGCAGCGCGACACATCACCTCGACCTCTATGGCTTTCCCTGGTTCACCCGCCCACTTAGCCACCTTCCTACCTCAATCTAGACCACCATGAGTCTCCTAGGAACCCCTAGAACCAAGCCAATATCCCTGGAAATTTCCCTGCCCGAAGTCTTAAAAGAAGGAAGCGAAACATATCAAGAAACGTGAAGTGCATGCATGAGATATGATCATAGATGTATAGATCTGAAATATTCACCATGAATTCATGAATAATTTTCCTAAAAACAGATTATTATGATTTAAATGGCGAGAAAAGGGATTGATATCACATGCATGGGTTGAAGAAAACGTTGATCTGCGAGGTACGGACGTTGTAGACGCGAGATCGGGGCGCAATCGGCCTTGGATCACCAAGCTCCTTCAATGGCTGATTGGTTTCGAAATTTGTGTGCTTGTGAGGGAGGGGGACGGCTGGTGTGTTTGTAGAGGAGGCTAGGTTATGTTTAACTAGTGTTTAAGAAATAATTAAAGTGCCCATTATGACCCCTACTAATTTAAATTTAGAAAATACAAGCTTGACCCTCTAATAAATTAAAAAGGTGTTTAAAAATTAGAATTCGGCTTTAAATGGATGCATAATTTCTAAATCTAGGCCTCCTCAAAATTTAAAATGCCTTAAAACTCAATATACCAGCCCGTATAGGCGAAAAACGGGTTCCCCTCCAAAATAATTATAAAAATCCGAATTTTCAGAAATTGTTGCTTAAAATAAAATTAATTCATTCTAAAAATTCCCATAACTTAAAATCTCAATTTATTTTCATTCCGGTCGACCCTAATCTCGTCCACGCGTTCGTAGCTCAAGCATGCTGAAAAATAACACATGCATACCACGCAGCATAAAATCATAAATAAATCAAATAAAATGGCATGTAATCATTTAAAAATATTTTCTCCTAGTCATGCTCTCATTTCTACGTAGTCAAGAAATTCTAGGCGTTACAACTCTCCCGCCTTATAGGCATTTCGTCCCGGAAATTGAGTACGTATCGAACAACTCCAGGTAGCGCGTCCGCATATCGGCCTTGGTCTCCCAGGTAGCCTCATCCTCCGAGTGGTTCTGCCACCGGACCTTGACCATCGGAATACTCCGCGCTCTCAGCCTACGCTCCTCCCTAGCTAGAATCTGCACCGGCCGCTCCTCGAAAGATAAATCTGATGCCAACTGGATCGGCTCAAAATTCAACACATGAGACGGGTTCGGAATGTACTTCCTTAGCATCGAGATATGGAAGACATTATGCACCGCTGATAAACTGGATGGTAACGCTACTCGATAAGCCAGCGTACCAACCCTCTCTAGAATCTCGAATGGCCCAATAAAACTAGGGCTAAGCTTGCCCCTCCAGCCAAAGCGCATCACGCCCTTCATGGGCGATATCCTCACAAATACATGGTCTCCCACAGCTAGCTCCAGATCTCGTCGTCTCTGATCGGCATAACTCTTCTGACGACTCTGGGCTGTCCTCATCCTATCCCGAATCCTCGTCACAACCTCTGTAGTCTGCTGCACTAACTCCGGCCTAAAAAGCACTCTCTCGCCAACCTCATCTCAGTGTACGGGAGATCTGCAGCTCCTACCATACAGTGCCTCATACGGAGCCATCCCAATCGATGCCTGAAAGCTGTTGTTGTACGTGAACTCAACCAGCGGTAATCTCGAGTCCCACGTACCCTGAAAATCAATGACGCAAGCTCTCAGTAAATCCTCCAAAATTTGAATGACCCTCTCTGACTGTCCATCGGTCTGCGGATGAAATGCTATACTGAACGACAATCTCATCCCCAAGGCGGCATGCATGTTAGAGTAGATGCCCAACTAGCCAACTTGTGGCGTGTGGGTTTTCATTGACTCTTGTACAAACGATCTTTATATATGATATTCGCATTCTTTTTATGGCATTCTTTACTTTCATTATGTGTGTAATGATTTACAATTGTGTTGAGTAAAGACCTAGATTACACTAAAGCGTATGTTAGATGTGATAGTGGGTATGACGGCTATCATGAAACACATCTAATAGTCGCTGTGTATTCTAAACATGTTCCTAGTCGATTGGGCCGTCAAAATGAGGATAAGGCCTTGTACAAACGATCTTTATATATGATATTCGCATTCTTTTTATGGCATTCTTTACTTTCATTATGTGTGTAATGATTTACAATTGTGTTGAGTAAAGACCTAGATTACACTAAAGCGTATGTTGGATGTGATAGTGGGTATGACGGCTATCATGAAACACATCTAATAGTCGCTGTGTATCCTGAACATGTTCCTAGTCGATTGGGCCGTCAAAATGAGG